>AWOL01S0014380.1:102758-112999 GCA_000715115.1 Nicotiana otophora
TTAAATTGTGTAGATCATTGTTGCGCATTTATTAAATTATTTTATCTTGTTATATTCTTCATCATTGATCTGTGATATATATATTTTAAATTTGTTTTCCTTTTTCCTGCTAATTGTTTTACCTATTTAATTGAAACTTGGTTTCTTTCATACTGTGCATTATTTGAAGGTTGATTTTCTTTAAATTAAATATTATTAATATAAAGTATTTGACATTTTTAATTTTGATATTGAAGCAACGTATTAAAAATTTGAAATATTATTTTCCTGAATTATTTATTCTTGAATATTTTCGTGAGATTATTTTTCGTGGAAAATTGAAATATAGGGCACTTGAGGTGCAAATTATGATATTGATACGCATGCGGTGGTATAAAGTCTGGGTGTTGAAATGCATGCGGTGAGATAAGGGTGGCTTGATACGCGTGGCTAATAGGGGTGACTACTAGAAGTCATGAAGTGTGATAAGGGTGGCTAAAACGCGGGATGCTATTTCGGAAAAAAAACTATTTTCTTTAAATAAATTGTGAAGGCTCCCGCGGTGATATAAGGAAATGAGATATTGTGAAATTATTTATAATTTGGGACTACGAGACGGCATCTCGGTAGTGCCCTTGTTAATATTGATTTATGGCCATAGTTGCTTTCGATTAATTGTTGTGATTTTCATAAAGTTGAAGGAAATTCTGTTTTGATTCCATGAGATATTATTTGCAATTATTTGGTGTCATTAAATGTGACATACTATTTGATTCATTTCCAGTGTCATTTTATTTTACTATATTGTTAAACATTTTACCAATATTGCAGTAGGGCCTCACCTGACCTCGTCACTACTCTACCGAGGTTAGGCTTGGCACTTACTGTGTACTGCTGTGGTGTACTCATACTACGCTTCTGCACATCTTTTTGTGCAGATCCAGGTACATCTTACCAGCCTAGACGTCGGTGAGTTACCTGCGTACGGAGACTTCAAGGTATATCTGCCAGCGTCCGCAGACTCCGGAGTCCCCTTCTATAATTTTATGTTGCTTTCTTATATTTTATTTAGACCTTGATATATAGAGACATTAAGAATAAATTCTTAGAAGCTTGTGATTTATTTCTACCGGGTTTTGGGAGTTGAAATTGATTGAATTGTAGTTTATTTATTTCAGAAATTTATTATTATTCCGCATTGTTAGGCTTACCTAGTTTTAGAGACTATGTGCCATCACGACATCCTACGGAGAGATTTGGGGTCGTGACAAGTATAATTATTTCGGCTATCTAATTCATATAAAATTGAATAAGTAAATATCTGTAGTTATGTAATCCTATTACTTTTAGGATATACTTCTTAAAAATTCATATTACTAATTAATTTGAAAACGTATTATAATGTCCTATTACTAATTTAATTTGAGAATATATTATAATGTCCAAATCCATTTAGAAACAATGAGAGCATATATTATTATAAAAGCATAAATATAATATTAATATATCAAAATAGACCTAAAATATTAAACGGAAGAACTCATAGGGAAAGGACATAATTGCAATAATTTATTTTTTGGACTATAATACCTTCTATGCTAATTTTTAATATTTAAGATTTTAAAATTAATAAAATTTATCTATTAAATTCTTATTAAAAATATGTAAGAAGGTTTCATAAAATTAATTTCATCAGAATCCTCCGTATTGGAAATATATTTGCCACGACCCAAAATTCCAACCTGTCGTGATGGCGCCTATCTCGATACTACGCAAGCCGATAATCTCGATAAACCATAATTTCTCTTAAGTTTAAAAATACAATAATTTAAGACAATACAAAATTCCATAAATACTAACACGAACACTCCCCAAAACCTGGTGTCATTGAGTACATGAGCATCTAATATGAATACAAGTCTGAAAAATACGGTCTATAATAGTCTGAGACCAAATACAGTAAACAAGGAGATAGAGATGGAGAGGCAAGGTCTGCGAAACACGGCAGCTACCTCAAAATCTCCTTAAAATCAACCGCGCGAAAGGATCAACACCCGCTATGTCCGGGAACACTTAGATCTGCACATAAAGTGCAGGGTATAGTATGAGTACAACCAACTCAGAAAGTAACAATAATAACTAAGGAACAGAAGATAATGACGAGCTACACAGTTATAGTTCACTTTCAGTAATTCCCGCAAAGAATAGACATGCTTTCAAATCCGGTAGTTTAAGTCAAATCAATTTTATACAGTTCAAGTTCATGTAATCCGGATATAAAATCTTTCAGAGATTTCAGAACAATGACATATAGCAACCAAGTGCAACAACAAATGCAAAGCAAGTACAGCCTCTCAGGAAACAGTCACTCAACTCATCACTCGGCTCTCAGCCCTCAGCACTCACACTCAATGGGTACCTGCGATCACTGGGGGTATACAGACTCCGGATAGGCTCCTACAGCCCAAGCGCCATAATCTGAACGGACAACTCACGTGCTGCACGGACAATACATGTGCTATAATATCCTGCACGGACAACTAACGTGCCATAATATCCTTACCTCACCGATACGCCCTCGGCCTTACTCAGTCCTCAACCTCTCTCGTCTCTCCAGCTCTCAGAAATCACAACGATCAGCCCAAACAAAGATAATATAGTGTATCAACAAATATCTAGAAAAGACTGAGGTATAATATGCAAGAAAAATCATAACTGAGTACAAGATAGCAATTAGCAAATAATTCAACAAGTACGCGACCTCGGTGGGTCCCAACAGTACTATCACATAGCCTAAGCACGATTTCTAACATGATTTATAGTCAAATTTCTTCAACATATAGAGAGCATATAGCTAACAATAAATTATTCAACTTTATAGTTTCACGGGACGGACTAAGTCACAATCCCCTCGGTGCACGCTCACACATCCGTCACCTAGCATGTGCATCACCTCCAAAATAATCACATGACATAAAATTCCGGGGTTTCATACCCTCAGGACCAGATTTAAAATTGTTACTTACCTCAGAGCGTGAAATTCTTTACTCTGCTATGCCTTTGCCTCGCAAATCGGCCTCCGAATGCCTCGAATCTAGTCACAAATAATTCGTTTCAGTCAATAAAATTTATTGGAATTAATTCCATAAGAAAATGCTAATTTTCCATAAAAATCCGAATTTTAGCTCAAATATGACTTGTGGGGCCCATATCTCGGAACTCGACAAAAGTTCTAAAATCCGGAAGCTCATTCAACCACCCGTCTAACCATACCAATTTTATCAAAATCCGACCCCAACTCGACCCTCAAATCTTCAATTTAAACTAAGAGGGTTTTCAAACCTTTCCAACTTAATTCACCAATTAAATGATAAAAACAACCAGGGATTCGGGTAATTTAACCAATATTGAGTTAAGAACACTTATCCCGTTGTTTTCCTTGAAAAGCTCCCGAAAATCGCCTCTTCCCGAGCTCAAATCCGTCAAAAACTGAAAATGGGACAAAGTCCCATTTTCAGAACTTAAACTCTCTGCCCAGACATTTGCTCTACGCGATCGCGAACATTCCCACGCGATCGTGAAGAACAATTTTCCATCGCCCAGATTTTACTCTACGCATTCGCGGACTTTCCCACACGATCGCGAAGCACAACATCACAGACCTATGCGATCGCAGACTCGTCCACACGATCGCGAAGCACAAAATGCATGACTTCTATTTCCGCTCTACTTACTCTACGCGAACGCGACCTTCTTCACGCGTTCGCGAGTCACAAAATCGCAGAGCTACGCAATCGCGTCCCGCTTCACGCGATCACGAAGCAGAAAATGCCACTACCTCACATTAACCCTACGCGATCGTAGATATCCCCATGTGATCACGTAGAACAAAAACCCCCACTGACCAACTAAGCCTACGCGATTGCAGACGCATTCACGCGATCGCGTAGAAGGAAAACATCATCAGATATCAGATAATTCCAGCAACTGTTCAAGTCCAAATATTTGATCCGTTAACCATCCAAAACGCACCCGAGCCCCTCGGGACCTCAACTAAATATACCAACAAGTCCTAAAATATCATACAAACTTAGTCGAACCCTCAAATTACCTCAAACAATGCTGAAACCGAGAATTACACTCCAATTCAAGCCTAATGAACTTTGAAATTTTTAATTTCTACAAACGACTCCGGAACCTATCAAATCACGTCCGATTTACCTCAAATTTTACGCACAAATCATAAATGACATTATGGAGGTTCGAATTTGCAGAATCGATTTCGACCCCGATATCAAAAAGTCAACCCTCCGGTCAAACTTCCCAAAAATTTAACTTTCGGCATTTCAAGCCTAATTCCATTATGGACCTCCAAATAATATTCCGGACACGCTTCTAAGCCCAAAATTGTCATACGGAGCTATTGGAATTATCAAAATTCAAATCCGAGGTCGTTTACACATAGGTCCTTATTCGGTCCACTTTTCTAACTTAAATTTTTAATTATGAGACTAAGTATCTCATTTCACTCTGCATTTCTTCTGGACCCAAACTCACTAACCCAGTAAGTCATAAAATAACTATAAAGCATAATTGAGCAGTAAATGGGGGAACGGGGTTATAATACTCAAAATGACCGGCCGGGTCATTACAATATTACCACTCCATAATGTCCAATATAAAAAAAAAAAGTAATATTAATTGGACTGCATAAAGAGTTGAAATTGAGAAAAAACAAAATACCCCCTACGATAATATAATTTTATATTCTATTTGAATTATTTTCCTACTAAAATAATATTTGTTTATCAATTTTTCGTGTAATTTTAAAAAATACCCAATTATTAAACAACAACTAAGAAACTATTTAAGAATATAAATGTGTGAGAAAGAGAAAATAAATGGTAGGTAAGAGTCAATACCACTAAATACTAATGATTCTATAGACATAAAGATCTAAAAGTAAAATGACATATCAATATTTTATTCTTTGAAAATAAAATTTATGGTGGATAGATTATAGTTAAGATTAAATATTCAAAACAAGAGATGAACTAATATTAAGATCTGAATAAATTATTTTTTATGATAAAATCAAATAATTAAATCTTTTAATTAATTATTTAGCAAGAGAATCCAATTCAATTATTTTTTAAATTCATCATATGAATACAATTCTTATTCAAGTTAAAAAATATCTTAGGGTACATAAATTTATTACATAAAAAGAGCATTGGAACGCAAAGTAAAAAGGTTAATATATTATTAAAAATCAAATTGCTATACAAGTATCTGAGAAAGCACAATCAAAGCTAAATCCTAAACAAGAACAAGCTTTCAAGACTATATTATAAAGAGTCGACTCTGCTATAACGGAATTATTCTTTGTAGATGCCTCTAGTGGAATCAAAATAATATTTCTATGTCAAGCATTAAATATCATATCAAGATGCATGACAGTTTTAGCAAAAATAGCGAGTGGTGTACCAATAACGATTTTATTATGAGGCCACCCGCTTTAGATTTGATACACCTCTTCGAACAACTTAAATAATCATGACAAATATATCAAAGCAGAGCAATGATGCTAAATTTATAAAGAAAGCAAAATTGATAACATGGGATGAGGCACTTATGGCTAAGTGTCAAACAGAGTTCTAGAGATATATCTAATATTAATGAACCATTTGGTGAAAATTAATGGTTTGGGAGGTAATTTATGTCTAATACTACCAGTAGTTCCAAAATCGACAAAAGCATATACTATAAAAGCTAGCTTGCCAAAGTTATACTTTTGGCATCAAATAAAAAATATCCAACTGACAAGAAATATAAAGTAAGAACAGATGCAGTACTCAGTATCTTCTTGCTTCGTGTCGGAAACGAATAAGGGCATCCAATAAAAGATGATTTGATTTTTTTCGAACATTTGGTTATCAATCCCAATGGTAATAGTAGTGCATTTAATAAGAGAAATATTTTTATCATTAGATTAAAACACAATTTGTGTAATCCTCTTGATAGAATTAAAACATATCTTAGCTAGCAGAAATGAATATGTTGATCAACTAAATAAAAGATTGAATTCAAAAATTTATATTAAAAACAAAATATTTTTCTGTTTTTGGCTCAGCAGAAAATTATATCAATAATTACTACCAAGAAGAATACTTAAATACTTTAATACCAAACGGCCTTCTATCATGTTTGTTGTCAAGTTTATTATTTCTTACGTATGTTAGTGTCACCGTAAATATAATAGACTAAGTTGAACTTCCATTTTATATTGGTTGATTTTGAAGAAAAATATGCATGTCATGCTACTGAAAAACTTAAATACACCGAATAGCTTATGTAATACACAGATGGTATATAGAAGTTTTGACAATAACGTCACACATGCAAAAATAATGATACTGGTCAATGTGCGTCTAAATATATTCTTATCCCGGATTCAACTTTCGTCTTCCGAAACTAAGGAATATCCTTTTAAAATTTGTATGAAAATAATTTTTAGTATATTTATATTTTACAAATATAATAAATAAAGCACAAGGACAAATATCCTAAATATTGGACTATATTTACCGCAATATATTTTCTTGTACGAACAACTGTATGTTGTACTTTCAAGAGGGATATCAAGATTGACAGCAAGAGTTCTGGTTAAGGCAGAGTAACCAAAGCATTAGAAGGGAACATACACAAAAACATATTATCCATAAAGAAGTATTCTTTAAGATACCATCACATTAAATACTTTTAAACTATAATACATAATTATCTAGCTAACATGGCAAAATTGATCATTTGTGTAAGTTTTGATAATGTCCTTTTATTTTAAATTCATGTATTATGCTAATGTAATAATATTTTTCGGCATTTAGATGATTGTTGTATTATTATACATAAAATTTCTCTTATTAATTAAATTTTATTGTTCCGTCATATAAATAAATGTTTAAATCATCATGTGTCATTATTAACGTGCAACACACGTTCATAGATACTAGTTATTATAAAAGCACGAATACAATATTGATAGACCAAAATAATCCTAAAATATTGAATAGAAGAACTCATAGGGAAAGAACATAATTAAAATAACCTGGTTTTTATTTTTACTAAAAGACCTTCTATGTTAATTTTTTAATATTTAATATTTTAAAATTAATAAATTATGTCTATTAAATTCTTATTAAAAATATGTAGGAAGGTTTAATAATATCAATTTCATAAGAATCCTCCATATTTGCAGTACATTACCACTCCATAATATCCAATACCAAGAGAAAATAAGAATAATATTAAATGGACTACAAAAAGTGTTAAAATTGAGAAAACATATCCCCATAATATATTTTTATATTATATTTAAATTATTTTCCTACTCAAATAATATATGTTTTAATCAATTTTTCGTGTAATATTGAAACAATATACCCAATTATTAAACAACAACTAAGAAAATATTTAAAAATATAAATGTGTGAGAAAGAGAAAGAAAAATGGTTGGTAAGAGTCAAATACTACTAATGATTCTACAAACATAAAGATATATGTTACGGCCCAATATTTCCTCGGTATGACGTCGTAACGCCACCTAGTCTCTACGACTAGGTAAGCCTAACATTTGCGGAATAATGAAATGAAAACATAAATGTAACGACCCGGCCGGTCGTTTCGAGAGTTATAGCCCCGTTTTCCCCATTTCTACTTCTTTTTGTGTTATTCAGCTATATTATATTATATCGGGTTAGTTGGTTCGAGTCCGGAAGGAACTCGGAGTGAATTGAGACACTTAGTCTCTTAAGTAGAAACTTAAGTTGGAAAAGTTAACCGGATGTTGACCTATGTGCGAACGATCTCGGATTTCAATTCTGATGGTTCTGCTACCTCCGTTAGGTGATTTTGGACTTAGGAGTGCATCTGGAATGTGATTTGGAAGTCCGTGGTAGAATTAGGCTTGAATTGGCGAAATTTGAAATTTAGCGATTCTGGTCAGCAGTGGAAAATTTGATATCGGAGTCGGAATGGAATTCCGGAAGTTGGAATAGGTTCGTAGTGTCATCTGTGATGCGTGTGCAAAATTTGAGGTCATTCGGACGTGGTTTGGTTGGTTTCGACATCGGTTGCTGAATTTGGAAATTTAGAAGTTCTTAGGCTTGAATCCGAGGGTAATTTGATGATTGGATGTTGTTTTGAGTGATTCGAAGATTCTACTAAGTTTGTATGTTGATATATGACTTGTTGGTATTTTTGGTTGAGGTCCCGAGGGCCTCGGGGTGATTCCAGGTGGTTAACGGATTTGTCAAAGTTGGAATTAGCAGCTGGAGCTGCTGCTACTGCTAGTTTCGCACCTGCAGAAGAAAGCCTCGCAGGTGCGAGGTCACTGGTGCGCGTGGGGAGTGCACAGGTGAGGGAAACGCTGGGCCAAGGCTGGGAACGCAGGTACGAATAATTGACCGCATCTGCGAGCCCGCAAGTGTGAGGCCTTAAGCGCAGATGCGGAGATGAGAATTTTGGGCTGGTTTTGAAGATGCGCACCAGGGACCGCAGATGCCAGTCCGCAGATACGAGAAAGGTGTATGTAGGTGCGGAAGCTGGGGGATTAAGTGAGTTGCACAGGTGCGGCTCCTTAGACCGTAGTTCGGTCGCGCGGGTGCGAGAAAATGGCCGCAGGTGCGAAAAACCTGGGCAGAAACCATAAATAGAACCCTTCGCGATTTTGGTGCATTCTTCACCATTTCTATTCGGTTTTTGGAGCTTTTGGGAGAGATTTGAATAGGGAATCAAGGGTATTTCATTGAGGTAAGTTACTTGAGCCCTAATACTTGTATATATGGTGATTTTTCGTTGTTTAAACATGATAATTAGTGAAAATGAGGGGTTAGGGCTTGGAAGTTTTGGAAAGTAATTTAAGGATTTAAAGGACCAAACGATGTCGGATTTTGGTGAATTTGAGATGGTTAGACTCGTGAGTGAATGAGCTTTCTAGTTTTGTGAATTTAATCGGATTTCGAGACGTGAGCCCGGGGGTCGGGTTTGAGCTAATTTCAGGTTTTGGTCTAATATTGTAGTGTTTCTTGTGAAATTCGTTCCATTAGCGCGTATTGATGGTATTGTACTAATTGTGAATAGATTCGAAGCATTTGGAGGCTGAGTCCAGAGGCAAGATCATTGCGGGTTACAAATTTGACCGGTTTGAGGTAAGTAACGATTGTAAATCTGGTCCTGAGGGTATGAAACCCCGGATTTCATATTTTTCTATTATTTTGAAGTGACGCACATGCTAGGTGACGGGCGTGTGGGCGTACACTATTTGGGATTTGTGACTCGGTCTGTCCCATAGCAACTGTAAACTTGCAGACTTTGTTGAAACCATTGATACTTATATGTTTTAGAATGAGTTTCTGTAAATTGGGTTGAATGCCATGTTTGGGCCTTGCGCCAATGCTGTTTGGACCCTTAGGGGATGTTTCTTACCATCCTCTCACTGTTGTTTTGATTGAAAATTATATACTCAGTCATGTTTATACTTGTTTATCGCATATCTCAGTTTTATGACTCTATTTTGATGCATATAAATGTTTTGGGCTGAATGCCCTATTTTACTAAAATGCCCGAGTGGCTTGATTTGTGAGAATGAGTGTGGATCGGGGCTGCCCGCCTGCAGCATACTTTATGGCTGAGTGAGGCCGAGGGCCTGATTTGTGAGGATGAGTGTGGATCGGGGCTGCCCGCCTGCAGCATACTTTATTATTATTATCGCACGTGAGTTATCCGTGCAGATTATAGCGCTTGGGCTGAAGGAGCCCCCCTGGAAACTGTACACACCCCCAGTGAGCGCAGGTACCTACTGAGTGCGAGTGCCGAGTGCTGAGTGACTGGGAGGCATGAGTTATTGTGAGGTATGCCCGAGTGGCAAGAGTGATTGTGAGGTATGCCCGAGTGGCACGAGTGACTGTGAGGTTTGCCCGAGGGGCTGTATATGAGTGATGTTTTGCCCGAGGGGCTGTTTATGATTTCATCATTTTTGCTCACTTTTGCATTGAGTCTTCGTTTGAAAAACTATGGGAAAAATATCTTTAAATGATTTTTACTGGAACTGGGTTTAAACGAGATGTTTGATTCAAATCCTTAATTTAAAAGCATGTGGTATTTTACTGAGATTTCCTGATGAACGTTGTATGCTTTACTGCTCGTCACTACTGCTCAGTCTTTATTTATTGTTGTCACTTACTGAGTTGGCGTACTCACGT
>AWOL01S0014381.1:9126-19401 GCA_000715115.1 Nicotiana otophora
CAAAAGTTCAAGAATGGATATGCGGTCGCATAATTGGCCGCGCAACGGACCTCAGAATTGGCCATAAAGACTGCCTCATTCTGCGACCAAAATGCGGCCAACAGAGTGATTATGCGGTCGCATATTGGGCCGCAGAAACGCACACTTCGAACCGCGGCGAGCTTGAATTTGTACTATTACAACACATAAATCTATCTTGGCACCACGAAATTTAGTGTTTTAAGAAGAATTTTATGGGGCCTTACATCAATTTTGTCCGCCCTTTACTCCAATTTATTTTCGTTGGCAGTCATGGCCGCAAAAATATATATAACATATATTAAATTATTATTAAAGCATTACCATATTTTTTTCACGTCCTGCGCCATATTTTATTAGTGTATTAAAAATTATTTTTCATGTTTTATTAGTTAATCTTACTATTATTGTTGTTGTTGTTGTTGTTATTATTATTATTATTATTATTATTATTATTATTATTATTATTATTATTTTGACTATTATTTTTATTTTTATTTCCATCTCATTTACTAAAAGAATTTTTATTCTTAATATTAGTTGTTGAGCCACTGTTTAAAAAATATATTTTTGTATGACAAATAGATATGCTTTATTTTATAATCATAGAATATTTACTATATTAAATTATTTATTTATTTTAAATATTTTACTAATCTCTTACTTTATTGTTTTTTATATATTTCTAGTTAATCATGTATTTTAATTATATAGTATATATAAATTAGAAGCCCAATTTTTAAAGACCCTCTTTATCCCAACCTGCTAGCCCAACACTAATCCATTAATTCATTTAGGTTAGCCCAAATCCTAGTCCAATTATCCCCAAAATCAATCCCCAGACCAAGTAAGCATTTCCCTAATTCCTTTTCATGAACCCCTTTGTCCTAAACCATCGGAACCGACCCCTCTTTCGTCAAATTTTCAATTTTATCTCTTTCCTTTTTTTTCCCTGTTACTTTGTTTCCATAAATTCTTGTACCCATTTAGCCACGAAATTTAAGCCCCAATCCCTCCCCAAATTGCAAAATCAAGATCTCTTTCTCCTCCTCTTTCTTTTTCGGAACATATGGAGAAGATGTTGTGGAAATCAAGAGATGAATTAGTCCAAGTTCAATGCATCACAAGATTGTTCCCTCAACGACGTATTTCGATCCCTTTCTGTGCTGGTTGTTGTTAGAATAGACTAGTTCTCTGATACGAAAATGGCAATGGAACAATAAAGAGAAGAAGAAAAGGCTGTTGAAGAAATGCAACAAAACAAAATAATGAAGAAGAAGATAACTAGGGCAAAATAAAAGGAATGTTCTCTGATTACTTTGTACTAAGAACAGAAATTACAATATATAGAGTGAGAGAGGGAAGATTCCCCCAGCTAGCACTCGTGCCCTTTCCTATTTGGCTAACCTGGACCTTTCGTATAAAAGACAAAGAAAATTATAGGGCTAATGTATAATTACTAGAAACTGTAATTTAAAACATAAGTGAGCTAAACTAAACAATTCTCAAACTTATCTTGAGCCTTATGTTTAACTAACTTAACTACCCCGTACCACTCAACGAGCACAAGGTACCACTAATGCAAGCTACTCGTATCAGATCCCCCTTGTCAAAATCTTCATTGTCCTCAAGGAAGGAAAGAAGGGAATCTAGTCCTTAGAGATTGATAATCCTCCCAAGTGGCCTGTTCTGGTGTTGTTTGCTCCCATTGAACGAGTACCTGAGCAATGGCCTTGTTCCCATTTTGCACTAAGCGTCTGTCCAAAATTTGTTGAGGTTGAGGGCAGTAGGGACTAGAGATATCAATGGCTGGAGGGTGTGAGATCTTCTCGGGTAGTGTGTGGCAAGGTTTGAGCTGGGATACATGAAATGTAGGATGCAGAAGGAGTTGAGAAGGCAATGACAGTTTGTAATCTACATTTCCAATTCTTTGTTAGATCTGATATGGCCGATAAAATTTGTCTGAGAGTTTGGAGAAGTGAGAGCCTGACATACTGAGTTGCCTATAAGGTTGGATTTTGAGGTACACCCATTCTACTTCCTTGAATTACCTATCAGACCTATGCTTATTAGCTTGTGTAGCCATCCTCTGTTGGGCCCTCTATAGATGGTATTTCAGCAACCGGTACTTGAACTCTATAGTGAGCAGGCTTCTATCTACCTCTTTCATGACAGAAACTCCTACAATGTAAGGTAAGTGGAGTAATGGGGGTTGTCCATACAAGGCTTCATAGGGTGTGGTTTGGATTGAGGAATGGAATGTGGTATTATACCACCACTCAGCAGCTGCCAAGTAAGAGAACCAATACTTTTGAGAGTTAGAACAAAAGCACCTGAGATATGTCTCCAAACACCTATTGACAACCTCTGTTTGCCCTTCGGATTGAGGATGATAGGCTGTGGAAGTAATGAGTGTGACTCCATGCATAGAGAATAATTCTTTCCATAGTTTACTAGTGAATATAGGGTCTCTATCACTGACTATATCTTCTGGCATCCCATGCAATTTGAACACATGCTCTATGAATAATTTGGCAATATCACCAGCTGAGTATGGGTATGACACTCCAATGAAGTGGGCATACTTTGTTAACCTGTCAACAACCACCCAAATGACTGACTTCCCTTGGGACTTTGGCAATCCCTCAATGAAATCCATAATAATGCTACCCCAAGCCAGTGAGGGTAGTTTGAGGGGTTAGAATGACGCACAACGATAATTTTCTCACTGAAGCTCTGATACCATGTGAGAATGCGTAGGTTGTGGTTTCATACTTGCTTCTTTGGAAAGTATCACATTGCTTGACATGAGTCTGGACATCCTATTTCAGGGCTTTCCAATAATAAAAAGGGCAGTTATTTTCCTATAAGTATGGTCTATTCCGGAGTATCCTCCACTAGGAGAGTTGTGCCACAATTGGACAATATTCTTCCTTAGTTGTTCATCAGGGCCTACCACCAGCTTTCCATTTCTTCTGAATTGCTCATGTACAAAGGAGTAACCATTAATCTCAACATTTTCTCGCTTAAGTTCAGCAATAAGGTTAGTGAGTTCAGTGTCCAAGGCCCAAGTTTGTATGATGAGACCTAACAAGTCAGTCTTAACAGTGGGCAGTGTCAAGGCAACAAGTTCTACCAATGGTAGTCTGGACAATGCATCTACTACCTTATTCTCCTTCCCCTTTTTGTATTCAATAATGAAATCATATTGCATGAGCTTCGTTATCCATTTAAGTGGAGACCCTGTGTGCAGCTTTTGCTCCAAGAGAAACTTTAGAGCCTTTTGATCTGTTTTCACTGTGAATGGCCTTCCTGTCAGATACTGAGCCCACTTGTTCACTACCATCAATAATGCTAGAAGTTCCTTGTCATAAACAGATAAGGATTGGTGTTGTCGAGACAATCCCTTGCTTAAGTAAGCAATTGGTTGCCCCCTTTGTATTAGAACAACCTCCATTCCCATGCTACATGCATCAATTTCTACCACAAAGGGAATGGAAAAGTCAGGTAGAGTTAACACTGGTGCAGAAGTTAAGGCTACCTTAAGCTTGTTAAAAGCTTCAGTTACCTTGCAAGACCACTGGAAGTTGTTCTTCTTGAGTAGATCAGTGAGAGATTTGCTCATAACTCCGTAACCTTTGATAAATCTCCTGTAATATCCTGCTAAACCTAAGAATTCCCTTAGTTGCTTGAGGTTAGCAGGTTCAGGCCAGGCCTGTATAGCTTCTATCTTCTTAGGGTCAGTGGCTACCCCTGCAGCAGAGATGTAGTGGCCTAAGTACTCAATTTTGTCAGCAACAAAGACACACTTGCTCTCCTTGGCAAAAAGCCGGTGTTGTACTAGTAAATCAACAGTAATCCTGAGGTGTTGGACACAATCCTCTAAGCTTTTACTGAACACCAAGATGTCATCAAAGAAAACCAATATGAATTTTCTCAGGTAGGCCTTGAATATATGATTCATCATTCCCTGAAAACTAGAAGGGGCATTAGTTAAGCCAAAGGGCATAACTAGATATTCATAATGCCCAGAGTTTGTCCTGAAAGTTGTTTTATGTATGTCTACAGATGTCATCCTGATTTGATGATAACCAGCTCTTACGTCTATCTTAGAGTAGACTTTTGAGCCTCCTAACTCATTCAACAGTTCTTCAATGATAAGTATGGGGAATTTATCTTTGATAGTTAGCTTATTCAATGCTCTGTAGTCCACACATAATCTCCAAGAGCCATCGTTTTTGCTCATTAGGACTATAGGTAATGCATAAGAACTGGAGCTCTACTGGATTATACCTTGACTCAACATTTCTTGTGGCATTTTCTCAATCACATCCTTCTAAATAGGAGAGTACCTATAGGGCCTAGAGTTCACTGGCATGCTACCCTATATTAGAGGAATGTGTTGATCAAACACCCCTCTTGAAAGAGGTAGTTGTTTAGGTTCAGCAAATAGTTCCTTATACCTATCTAGTAGCATTTGTATTTCGATTGGTGTTTCTTCCTGCCTTGAGTTTGATTCCTCCTCACTGCCTTCCCCTTGGAAAACCTTGATCATGAATATTTGAGCAGTGCTAACTGTGATATTATTGAGGGCCTTAGCATTCATTGTCTTGAATGAGGGGTGGATTCCTTGCAAGATGACTATTTCCCTTGGTATAAGAATTGCATCCACAACTTTGCAAAGTTAACTTGGATATCTCCCAACTTACACAACCATTGGATATCCATCACCACATCACAGCTGCCTATATGAAGCACCAAGAAGTCATCTGTAAATACCACACCTTGCATTAAGCAAGTAAACCCCTTACTGCCCTTCATTGATTGTATCACTCTCCCATCAGTAACTAAGACATCTTGGGGACTCATTTGGTAAACTTTGCATCCAAGCCTTTTTGCTATTTGTTCATTGATAAAATTGTGAGTGGAGCCACATCAATCAAGTCATTGATTGGTTTTTGTTCAGTGAAGCCTTGAATCCTCAAGGTCTTATATCCTCTAGAGCCATTCATAGCTTCTAAGGAAATCTCACATTTCTCAATAGGTTTCTCTTCCAACTTTTGATCTTTAGTGGTTTCCTCAAGGTCTGGTTCTTCTGGAGGAATCAATTGTTCTTCCTCAATTTCTAAGGAGTACAGATGTCTTTTTGCCTTACATTTATGCCCTGGGGTGAACTTTTTATCACAAAAAAAACATATCCCATTTGCTCTCTTCTCATCCATCTCAGCTGGGGTGAGCCTTCTTCTTCTGTTGCTGTCAAAGTTAGCAGCCATTGGTTTCTTGTAAGTAGGCACATTTCCCTTAAATATGCCACCATTTCCCTGGCTTGCAAGAGGTTTATACACAGTTGGGGCTGGTATGGTGCCCTTGATTGCCTTACTTTGAGCATCAAAATTAGCCTTTTGTAGCCTAGCTAAGTAATATTGTCACGACCCAATTTCCCCTCCGTGCTCATTGTGACGGCACCTAGTCTCTACAACTAGGTAAGTCTAACATTTTGCGGAATAATGAAATTAAATATAAATTTAACCAACTATTCAAAAATACACAACAAATCCCAAAGTAAATGTGCAGGGGGACCTCCCGGAATACCATTCCGTAGTCCCAAAGTAAATGTGCAGGGGCATCTCCCGGAATATCGTTCCATAGTTCCAAAGTAAATGTGCAGGGGAATCTCCCAAAATACCGTTCCATAGTCCCAAAGTAAATGTGCAGGGGAATCTCCCGGAATACCGTTCCGTAGTCCCAAAGTAAATATGCAGTACAGGGGGNGCAGGGGGACCTCCCGGAATACCATTCCGTAGTCCCAAAGTAAATGTGCAGGGGCATCTCCCGGAATATCGTTCCATAGTCCCAAAGTAAATGTGCAGGGGAATCTCCCGGAATACCGTTCCGTAGTCCCAAAGTAAATATGCAGTACAGGGGGATCTTCGGGAATACTGTTCCTTAGTCCCAAAGTAAATAAGCAGCGCAAATAATAGAAATGCAACTACATCACGAAATCTTACGATTTAGACTAAGTACCAGTTAAGGAAGAAGGAAGAAATTCACTAAGCATGCTGCACAGAGTTCACATTATGATGACCCAAAATATCATCTTTAAATTTAATAAGTAATTCTGTGTTCTAAGACCTCGAAAATTACTATTTATCATTCCTCGACTTGCATGCTGTAATGACCCAACCGGTCAGTTATACTTTTAAAAAATTCCGTTCCTCTAAATAAAACTCCTTGTATGTGCTTTTATAAGTTTATGACTTGCGGGGATGGTTGGTTCGGGATTTGGAAGTGTTCGGGTTGAAATCGGAACACTCGGTTCCTTAAGTTGGCCTTAAAATGCTAAGTTTGACTTCGGTCAACATTTTGAGAAAGCGACCCCGGAATAAAATTTTGATGATTCCAACAGCTCTGTATGGTGATTTTGGACTTAGGAGCGTGTTCGAAATTTTATTTGAAAGTCCGTAGTTAAATTAGGCTTGAAATGACTAAAATAAAATTTTAAGTTTGGAAGTTTGACCGGGGAGTTGACTTTTTGATATCGGGGTCGGAATCTAGTTCCGAAAGTTTTCATAGCTATGTTATGTCATTTATGACTTGCATGCCAAATTTGAGGTCAATCGTACTTGATTTGATATGTTCCGGTGTCATTTGTAGAAATTGAAAGTTTCAAAGTTTATTAGGCTTGAATCTATGTGTGATTCGTGTTTTTAGTGTTGTTGGATGTTATTGGGAGACTCGACTAAGTTTGTATGATGTATTAGGACTTGTTGGTATATTTTATTGAGGTCCCGAGGGGCTCGGGCGTGTTCCGAATGGTTAACGGATCATATTTGGCCTTGGTGAGATAGCTGATATCTGCTGCTGCAATTTTTTTGGTTTCCTCTTTCGCGTTCGCGAAGAGTGTTCTGAGCTGGTGAGATTTTTGTTCTATGCATTGCGGAGGAGAGGACGTGAAGGGTAGGGCAGTGTGTGCAATGCAAACGCGTGAGTGGCGTCGCGTTCGCGAAGGAGAGTGAGGCAGCTAGGAACCCCAGTCTTTTGTTCTACGCGTTCGCGAGGTAAGGGACGCTTTCGCGAAGGTGCGAGTTTGCAAAGCTTCGTGTTCGCAAAGCGTAGGTCGTATTCGCGAAGAGGAAAGTTGGGCATCACATTTTTGTGCTTCGCGAACGCGAGGCAAGGGCCGCGTTCGCGAAGAAGAAACCACTGGACAAAATGTTTAAGTTCAGAAAATGGGACTTCGTCCCAATTTCTATTTTTAACGATTTGGAGCTCGGATTGAGGCAATATTTGGGAGATTTTCAGAGAAAATATTAGGGTAAGTGTTCTTAACTCAATCTTGATTAGATTACCCGAATCCATCACTGTTTTTAACATTTAATTGGTGATTTAAGTTGGGAAAATTTGAAAACCCTCTTGGATAGATTTGAGGATTTGAGAGTCGAATTTGTATTGGAATTTAGTCATTTTGGTATGGTTAGACTCGTGGTTGAATGAGCGTTCATATTTCATAACTTTCGCCGGATTCCGAGACGTGGGCCCCACGGCCTATTTTTGAGTTAATTTCGGATCTTTATTGAAAAATATAGTATTTTCTTATAGAATTAATTCTATAATTTTTGTTGACTGTATCGAATTAATTATGACTAGATACGAGTCGACCGAAATCGGAAAATCGAGGAAAAAATATACTACTTGGTTAAATTGGAGCAAGTCGAGGTAAGTGACTTGTCTAACCTTGTGTGGGAAAAATTTTCCCTAGGATTGGTATTAATTGTAATGTGATAAAAGTTGTGTACACGAGTGACGAGTGTGTACATGGACTAAATATGAAGGATTATGCTTTTAAATTGTGATGACCATTGTTGCATATTAATTAAATTATTAAATCTTGTTATATTCTTCATCATTGATTTGATTTATATACTTTAAATTTGCTTGACCTTTCCTGCTAATTATTTTACCTATTTAGTTAAAACTTGATTGTTTTTATTTTGTGCATTATTTGAAGTTGATTTTCGCTAATTTAAATATTATTAATACGAAGTATTTGACATTTGTAAATTTGGTATTGAAATAACGTATTAAAGATTTTAAAATATTATTTTGCTGAATTATTTATTCCTGAATATTTTATAAGATTTTCGTACTCATTGTGATGGAGCCGTGAGCTCTTTATTGTGAAACAATATTATTGGTAATTTTTGTTGGCATGAGCCGTGAGCTCTTTATTGTGAAAACATATTGTTGTTGAAGTATTTTGGCAAGTTAAATTATTTGAGCACTTGAGGTACAAATTGTGATATATTGTGATGTTGATACGCATGCAGTGGTATAAGGACTGGGTATTGAAATACATGCGGTGAGATAAGGGTGATTTGATATGCGTGGCTAGTAGGGGGAACTACTAGAAGTCATGCGATTTATAAGGATGACTAAAATGCGGGATGCTATTTTGGGAAAAATATTTTCTTTAAAAATAAATTGTGAAGGCTCCCGCGGTAAGATAAGGAAATGAGATATTGTAAATTTATTTATGATTTGGGATTACGAGGCGGTACCTCGTGAGTGCCCTTGTTGATATTGATTTATGGCCACAGTTGCCTTTGATTATTTGTTGTGATTTTCTTAAAGTTGAAAGAAATTCTGTTTTGATTCCACGAGATATTATTTGCCATTATTTTGTGTAATTAAATGGTAACATGCTACTTGATTCATTTCTATTGTCATTTTATTTTATTATATTGTTAAGCATTTTAACATGCCATTATTATTTTTCAGTAGGGCCTGACCTGACCTCGTCACTACTCTACCGAGGTTAGGCTTGGCACTTACTGGGTACTGCTGTGGTGTACTCATACTACACTTCTGCACATCTTTTTTGTGCAGATTCAGGTACTTCTTACCAACCCAGATATCAGTGAGTACCTGTGCACAGAGACTTCGAGGTATATCTACCAGCGTCCTCAGACTCCGGAGTCCTCTTCTATTATTGTTATGTTGCTTCCTTATTTATTTAGACTTCGTTATGTACAGACATTGAGTATAAATTCTTAGAAACTTGTGACTTATTTCTACAGGGTTTTGGTAGTTGAAATTGTTTGAATTATAGTTCATTTATTTCAGATATTTATCATTATTCCGCATTGATAGGCTTACCGAGCCTTAAAGACTAGGTGTCATCACGACATCCTACGGAGGGAATTTGGGGTCGTGACAAGTTGGTATCAGAGCACTAGGTTCATAGGTGGTATGAGTCACAAGCAGGTTTAGTAGAGTTTTGCGGATCGGTACGGAGAATTATGTACTTATCTTCGAGAGGCTATGGAACTGTTAGGAAATATTCACTTCTTTGATTCCTTATCGTGCGTATTTGTTGACTTCAAAATTTTAAACCATTGTCTTTCTATTCTCTCACAGATGGCGAGGACACGCATAACTGGATTTGATGATCAAACACCCGCGCCCCCTGTTGGAGCCGCAAGAGGCCGGGTCGGGGCAGATGCCGAGCCAGAGGCTGAGGAAGACCACGTGGTTCAGCCAGAGCACCTGTACGAGTTGTTGCGCCAGAGCCACCAGTAGCTCCAGTTGGAGAGCAGACACCTGAGACGCCTGTTACTACTCCTACACTTCAAGAGACTCTTGCCCAGAATTTGAGCATGTTTGGCACTCTAGCTCATGCAAGGTTAATTCCACTTTCTCCTGCCACATCTCAGGCCGGGGGAGGAGCACAGACTCCCGCCGCCCGTAATCCAGAGCCACGGGCCCAAGTTGACCATGACCCAGAGGTTATACCAGTGCAACCAGTTTTCCCAGTTCGACCTGATATTAGGACAACAGTTTCAGATGAGGAGTAGCTCAGGCTCGAGAGGTATACGAAGTACCACCCTCCCACTTTCAACGGTTTAGCTTCAGAGGATGCTCAGGATTTTCTGGAGGAACTTCACTGTATCGTTCGTACTATGGGTATTGTGGATTCCAGTGGGGTTTCTTTCACGGCATTCCAGTTAGAGGAGTAGCCTATCAGCGGTGGCTGGCATATGAGTTGGATAGTCCGGTTGAGGCAACTTCACTTACTTGGACTCAATTTTCAAATATGTTCTTAAGGGAGTATGTTCCTCAGAGTCTTAGAGATGCATGGCATGCAGAGTTTGAGCAGCTGCGCCAGGGTTCTATGACCGTGTTAGAATATGCGGTCTGATTCAGTGATTTGGCTAGGCATGCACCAGCCTTAGTTGCTACTGTTCGAGAGCGGGTTCG
>AWOL01S0014381.1:21039-37914 GCA_000715115.1 Nicotiana otophora
CTTCTGTACCTCCTGTACGGGGTGCTTTCAGCGGGTAGTCTAGTCGATCAGGCCCGAGCCAGTCCTAGCAGCCACGCACTCCGAGGGCTTGTTTTGAGTGTGGTGACACTGATTATATCATAAGGGATTTCCCCATACTTAGGAGGGGTGAACCTCTACATATTTCTCATGCCCCACCAATTCTACAGGGTCCTCAGGCTTCTCAGGCCATGATTACTGCACTAGTTGCCACTCCACCTGCACAGCCAGCTAGAGGTGGAGGTCGGGCAGGTAGAGGTTGCCCTATAGGGAGAGGCCATGCCAGATATTATGCCCTTTCTGCTAGGACAGATGTTGTTGCATCCGATTCTGTTATCACAAGTATTATTCTGGTATGTCATAGAATGCATCAGTCTTATTTGATCCAGGCTCCACTTATTATTATGTGTCATCTTATTTTGCCCTGTATTTGGGCGTATCACGTGATTCCTTGACTTCTTTTGTTTATGTATCTATACCTGTGGGTGAATCTATTATTGTGGACCGCGTGTATTGGTCGTGTTTAATTGTTATCAGCGGTTTTGAGACCAGAGCTAATTTATTATTGCTCAGTATGGTGGATTTCGATATTATTTTGGGCATGGACTTGTTGTCTCCCTATCATGCTATTCTTGATTATTACGCCAAGACAATGACGTTGGTTATGCCATGTCTACCACGGCTAGAGTGGAGAGGTACCTCGAATCATGTTCCTAGCAGGGTTGTTTCATTTCTTAAAGCTCAACGAATGGTTGAGAAGGGGTGTGATGCGTATCTGGCCTATGTGAGAGATATTAGTATTAATAATCCTACTATGGAGTCAGTTCCTGTAGTAATGGATTTTCCTGATGTATTTCCAGCAGATCTTCCGGGTATACCACCCGATGGGGATATTGATTTTGGTATTTATTTATTACCGGGTACTCAGCCCATGTCTATTCCACCATATCATATGGCCCTAGCAGAGTTGAAAGAATTAAGAGAACAATTATAGGAGTTGCTTGATAAGGGTTTCATTCGGCCCAGTGTATCGCCTTGGGGTGTTCCTGTCTTATTTGTAAAGAAGAAGGATGGTTCTATGCGGATGTGTATTGATTACCACCAGCTGAACAAGGTTACAGTGAAGAATAGGTATCCATTTCCACGTATTGATGACCTATTTGATCAGCTTCAGGGTGCCAGAGTGTTTTCTATGATCGACTTGTGTTCAGGCTATCATCCGTTGAAGATTCGGGAGCCAGATATCTCGAAGACTACTTTCAGGACTCGATACGGTCATTACGACTTCCTTGTGATGTCTTTTGGGCTGACCAACGTCCCAGCAGCAATTATGCACTTAATGAATAGTGTATTTCAACCCTATCTTGATTCTTTCATCATTGTGTTTATTGATGACATTCTGGTGTATTCCCGGAGTCGGGAAGATCATGAACAACACCTGAGGACTATGCTTCAGATTTTGAGAGAAAGGAAGTTATATGTAAAATTTTCAAAGTGTGAATTCTGGCTTGATTCAGTGGGATTTTTGGGTCATATAGTTTCGTGTGAGGGGATCAAGGTAGATCCGAAGAAGATTGAAGCAGTGCAGAGTTGGTCCAGACTGTCCTCAGTTACAAAAATCCGAAGTTTCCTTGGTTTGGCGGGGTATTATCGCCGATTTGTAAAGAGTTTCTCTTCTATTGCTGTATCTATGACCAAATTCACCCAGAAGGGTTCTCCGTTCAAGTGGACCGAGGAATATGAGGAGAGCTTCCAAACGCTCAAGACAGCTTTGACAACAGCCCCAGTATTGGTATTACCTACAAGTACAAGGTCTTATACTATGTATTGTGACGCGTTGCATATTGGTCTCGGCGCAGTGTTGATGCAAGATGGTAGGGTGATTGCCTACGTGTCTAGACAATTAAAGGTACATAAGAAGAATTATCCTGTACATGACCTGGAGTTAGCAGCTATTGTTCATGCCTTAAAAATTTGGAGGCATTATTTTTACGGTGTCCATTGTGAGGTCTACACCAATCACCGGAGTCTACAACATCTGTTTAAACAGAAGGATCTTAATTTGAGGTAGCGAAGATGGTTGGAGTTGCTTAAGGATTATGATATTACCATTCTCTATCATCCTGGAAAGGCCAATGTAGTAGCCGATGCCTTGAGTCGTAATGCAGAGAGTTTGGGCAGCTTAGCGTATTTACCGGTAGCAGAGAGGCCTATAGCCTTGGATATTCAGGCCTTGGCCAATCAGGTTTTCAGATTGGATGTTTCTGAGCCGAGTCGAGTTTTGGCTTATGTGGTTTCTCAGTCCTCTCTTTATGATCGTATCAGGGAGAGTCAGTATGATGACCCCCATTTGCTTGTCTTTAAGGATACAATTCAACACGGTGATGCCAAGGAAGTCACTATTGGAGATGACGGTGTACTACGAATGCAGGACAGGCTATGTGTACCCAATATAGATAGCTTGCATGAGTTGATTCTCCAGGAGGCTCACAGTTTGCGGTACTCCATTCATTCGGGTGCTACAAAGATGTATCAGGACTTGAGACATCAATATTGGTGGAGGCGGATGAAGAAAGACAGAGTGGAGTACGTAGCTCGATGTCTAAATTGTTAACAGGTGAAATATGAGCATCAGCGACCGGGTGGATTGCTTCAGAAGTTAGAGATTCCAGAATGGAAATGGGAGAGGATCACTATGGATTTCGTTGTTGGGCTCCCACGGACACAGAGGAAGTTCAATGCAACTTGGGTGATTGTGGATAGATTGACCAAGTCAGCTCATTTAATTCCTGTGATGACTACCTACTCTTCCGAGCAGTTGGTTCGAATCTATATTCGCGAGATTTTCAGACGTCACGGCGTACTAGTATCTATCATCTCTGACCGGGGTACGCAGTTTAAATCACGGTTCTGGAGGGTAGTCGTGAGTTGGGTACTCGGGTAGAGTTGTGTACAACATTTCACCCTCAGACGGACGGGCAGTCCGAATGTTTTTTTCAGATACTGGAGTATATGCTTCGCGCGTATGTGATAGATTTTGGGGGTTCTTGGGATCAGTTCTTACTACTTGCGGAGTTTGCTTACAACAACAGTTACCAGTCAAGCATTCAGATGGCTACGTATGAGGCTTTGTATGGTAGGCGGTGCCGGTCTCAAGTGGGTTGGTTCGAACCGAACAAGGCTAGGCTATTGGGTACAGATTTGGCTCAGGATGCCTTGGAAAAGGTTAAATTGATTCAGGATCGACTTCGTATAGCCCAATCTAGACAGAAGAGCTATGCATATCGGAAGGTTCGTGATGTTGCATTCAAGGTTGGTGAGCGAGTCTTGCTCCGGGTTTCGCTTATGAAGGGTGTGATGAGGTTCGGGAAGAAGGGTAAGTTGAGCCCTAGGTATATTGGGCCTTTTGAGATTCTTCAGAGAGTTGGAGAGGTGGCTTACAAACTTGCACTACTACCTAGTCTCTCTGCAGTTCATCCGGTATTACATGATTCTATGCTTCGAAAATATCACGGCGATGCGTCTCATATGTTAGACTTCAGTTAAGTTCAGTTGGACAAGGATCTATCTTATGTTAAGGAACCAGTGGCTATTTTACATAGGCAGGATCGAAAGCTGAGGTCAAAGAACATTGCTTCCGTGAAGGTTCAGTGGAGGGGTCATCTGGTCGAGAAGGCGACTTGGGAGACCGAGCATGATATGCGCAGCTGTTATCCTCATCTTTTCACCACTCCAGGTATAATTCTAAACCCATTTGAGGACGAACGTTTGTTTAAGAGGTGTAGAATGTAATGACCCAATCGGTCATTTTTACTTTTAGAACTTCGTTCCCCTAAATAAAACTCCCTGTATGTGCTTTTATAAATTTATGTCTTGCGGGAATGGTTATTTCAGGATTTGAAAGAGTTCGGGTTGAAATCAGAACACTTGGTTCCTTAAGTTGGCCTTAACATGCTAAGTTTGACTTCGGTCAACATTTTGAGAAAATGACCCGGAATAGAATTTTGATGATTCCAACTGCTCTTTATGGTGATTTTGGACTTTGGAGCGTGTTGGGAATTTTATTTGGAAGTCCGTAGTTAAATTAGGATTGAAATGGCTAAAATAGAAATTTAAGTTTGGAAGTTTGACCGGGGAGTTAATTTTTTGATATCAGGGTCGGAATCCAGTTCCGAAAGTTTTCATAGCTTTGTTATATCATTTATGACTTGCATGCAAAATTTGAGGTCAATTGAACTTGATTTGATATGTTCCGACGTCGTTTGTACAAATTGAAAGTTTCAAAGTTTATTAGGCTTGAATCTATGTGTGATTCGTGGTTTTATTGTTGTTGGATGTGATTTGAAGACTCGACTAAGTTTGTATGATGTATTAGGACTTGTTGGTATATTTGGTTGAGGTCCGGAGGGGCTCGGGCGTGTTCCGGATGGTTAACGAATCATTTTTGGCCTTGGTGAGATAGCTGATATCTGCTGCTGCAATTTTTCTGGTTTCATCTTTCGCATTCGCGAAGAGTGTTCTGAGCTGGTGAGATTTTTGTTCTACGCATTTGCGGAGGAGAGGACGCGAACGCAAAGGGTATAGCAGTGTGTGTATCGCGAACGCGTGAGTGGCGTCGCGTTCGCGAAGGAGAGTGAGGCAGTTGGGAACCCCAGTCTTTTGTTCTACGCGTTCGCGAGGTAAGGGACGCGTTCGCGAAGGTCTGAATTTGCAAAGCTTCACGTTCGTGAAGCATAGGTCGCGTTCGCGAAGAGGAAAGTTGGGCAGCATATTTTTGTGCTTCGCGAACGCGAGGCCAGGGTCGCGTTCGCGAAGAAGAAACCACTGGACAGAATGTTTAAGTTCAGAAATGGGACTTTGTCCCATTTTCCATTTTTAACGATTTGGAGCTCGGATTGAGGCAATTTTTGGGAGATTGTCAGAGAAAATATCGGGGTAAGTGTTCTTAACTCAATCTTAGTTAGATTACCCGAATCCATCACTCTTGTTAACATTTAATTGGTGATTTAAGTTGGAAATATTTGAAAACCCTCCCGGATAGATTTGAGGATTTGAGGGTCGAATTCTTATTGGAATTTAGTCATTTTGGTATGGTTAGACTCGTGGTTGAATGGGCGTTCATATTTCATAACTTTAGACGGATTCTGAGACGTGGTCCCCACGGCCTATTTTTTAGTTACTTTCGGATTTTTATTGAAAAATATAGTATTTTCTTATAGAATTAATTCTATAATTGTTGTTGACTGTATCAGATTAATTATGACTAGATACGAGTCGACCGGAATCGTAAAATCGAGGAAAAAGCATACTACTTGGTTAAATTGGAGCAAGTCGAGGTAAGTGACTTGTCTAACCTTGTGTGGAGGAAATTGTCCCTAGGATTGGTATTAATTGTAATGTGATGAAAGTCGTGTATACGAGGTGACGAATGTCTACACAGACTAAATGTGAAGGATTATATTTTTAAATTGTGAAGATCACTGTTGCATACTAATTAAATTATTAAATCTTGTTATATTCTTCATCATTGATTTGATTTATATACTTTAAATTTGCTTGACCTTTCCTGCTAATTGTTTTACCTGTTTAGTTGACACTTGATTTCTTTTATTCTGTGCATTATTTGAAGTTGATTTTCTCTAATTTAAATATTATTAATATGAAGTATTTGACATTTTTAAATTTGGTATTGAAGTAACGTATTAAAGATTTTGAAATATTATTTTGCTGAATTATTTATTCCTGAATATTTTATAAGATTTTTGTACTCATTGTCATGGAGCAGTGAGCTCTTTATTCTGGAAGAATATTATTGATAATTTATGTTGGCATGAGCCGTGAGCTCTTTATTGTGGAAAAATATTGTTCTTGAAGTATTTTGGCAAGTTAAATTATTTGAGCACTTGAGGTGCAAATTGTGATATATTGTGATGTTGATATGCATGCGGTGGTATAAGGTTTGGATATTGAAACGCATGCGGTGAGATAAGGGTGGCTTGATATGCGTGGCTAGTAGGGGGAACCACTAGAAGTCATGCGGTGTGATAAGGATAGCTAAAACGCGGGATGTTATTTCGGAAAAAATATTTTCTTTAAAAATAAATTGTAAAGGCTCCCGCGATGAGATAAGGAAATGAGATATTGTAAATTTATTTATGCTTTGGGACTACGAGGCGGTACCTCGTGAGTGCCCTTGTTGATATTGATTTATGGCCACAATTGCCTTTGATTATTTATTGTAATTAAATGGTGACATGCTACTTGATTTATTTCCATTGTCATTTTATTTTATTGTTATACATTTTACCATGCCATTATTATTTTTCAGTAAGGCCTGACCTGACCTCGTCACTATTCTACCGAGGTTTGGCTTGGCACTTATTGGATACCGTTGTGGTGTACTCATACTACATTTCTGCAAATCTTTTTGTATAGATCCAGGTACTTCTTACCAACCCAGATATTAGTGAGTACCTATGCACAGAGACTTCGAGGAATATCTGCCAGCGTCCGCAGACTCCGCAGTCCCGTTCTATTATTGTTATGTTACTTCCTTATTCTTTTTAGACTCTGTTATATAGAGACATTGAGAATAAATTCTTAGAAGCTTGTGACTTATTTCTACCGGGTTTTGGGAGTTAAAATTGTTTGAATTGTAGTTTATTTATTTCAGATATTTATTATTATTATTCATTGATAGGCTTACCTAATCTTAAAGACTATGTGCCATCACAACATCCTACGGAGGAAATTTGGGGTCGTGACACGTGCGCAGTCCTTACAATTTACCGGAAAGTTTTCATGTGAAAAATATATTAAAATGTGAAATAGAGCCTGAAAACTCAACTGAGTTGACTTTGGTCAATATTTTTAGCAAACAGACCCGGATCAATGTTTTGACAGTCCAGGTGGACCGTATCGTGATTTGGGACTTGGGCATATGCCCGGAATTTAATTTGGAGGTCCCTAGCTCAAGTTATGACAATTTAACGGAAACTAGTAATTTAAAGGCTAAAGATTTCCAAGTTTGACCACGGGGTTGACTTTTTGATATCGGAGACGGAATCCGATTCTGGAGATTTGAATAGCTCTGTTATGTCATTTATGACTTATGTGCCAAATTTGAAGTCATTCCGGATTCATTTAATATGTTTTGGCACGAGATTTACAAATTAAAAAGTTTAAAACTCACAGTTCGAATCGGGGTGTGAATTGAAATTTCAGCATTGTTTGACGTGATATTTGACCCCGTATAAGTCCGTATTATGTTACGGGACTTGTTGGTATAATTGGTTGACGTCCCAGGGGGATCGGGTGGATTCCGGATGGTTAACAGATCAAAATTTGGACTTAAGAAAAAATCTAAAATTTTGGCCTTCTAGTGTAATCGCACCCGCGGCCAAATTTCCGCAGAAGCTGAACCGCACCCGCGGTCGAATATCCGCAGAAGCGGAACTGCACCCGCAGTCCATTTTCCGGAGAAGCAAAACTGCACCCGCAGTCCATTTTTCGCAGAAGCGGAACCGCACCCGCGGTCAAATTTTCGCAGAAGCGGAAATGCTGGACAGAACACATAAAATCGGGTTTTAGCCATTTTTACTCATTTTTGAGTTCTGAGTCTCGGATTTTAGCGATTCCAAAGCGATTCTTTATGACTTTGAATTGTGTAAGTGTTCTATAACCAAAAGTGATTATATTTTATAAATCCATATCTATATTCATCATTTATTTTGAATTTCGATGGAAGAAATTAGAATTTGTATAAAATCTTCCAAAAAAGAAAAATTTAGATTTGAAGATCCATTTGACATCGGAATTGGATAATTTTTGTATGGTTAGACTAGTCTCGGAATGAGTGTTTGAATTTTGTAAGGTTTTTCGAGATTTGAGATGTGGGTTCCACTATCGATTTTTAAAATAAATTTTGAATTTTAATCCGGAAAATTAGTAAATTCATATGGAATTAATTCCTACAATTTGTATTAAATATATTGAATTGTTTATGACTAGATTTGAGGGTTTCAGATACTAATTCGTGAGGCAAGGGTATATTGGAAATGTGAAATTTGATTTCGAAGTGAGGTAAGTGTCGTGGTTAACCTTGACTTGAGGGAATAGAACCCTTAAATTATTTGTTATGTGAAATGACTGTGAACGACGTATAGGTGAGGTGACGAGTGTCTATACCTCGTCAAATTAATCGTTTGCCTACTTACTTGAAAAATTATAAATTGTTTTAAATCATGAATTGATTGTTATAATAATTGTTTCTCTCCTATTCTTTATCAAATATTAATCCTTGAATTCTTGCATTAATTGTTACATGCTATTTGAATTATATGTCTTAATTGTTATTTGACATTTAACATATTGAATATTAAACTGCCTATTTTCTCTTTGATTTCCATAATAACTTGTTATTTATCATTATTTATTTCATAATTAAATCATAATTATTGTATGCTTGTTGTCTTATAATATTATATCAATTGTTGCATTTATTAGAAAAATTTCTTTTATAAGAATTGGTAAATGAATATATTGGAGGAGCGGGTTGCACGCCGCAACAGACTTATTAAAAAGCCCATATTGGAGGATCGGGTTGCACGCCGCAACAGACTTATTATAAAGTCCATATTGGTGGATTGGGTTGCACGCCGCAACAGGCTTATTAAAAAGTCCATATTGGAGGATCGGGTTGCACGCCGCAACAGACTTATTAAAAAGTCCATATTGGAGGATCGGGTTGCATGCCGCAATAGACTTATTATAAAGTCCATATTGGTGGATCGGGTTTCACGCCGCAACATACTTATTAAAAAGTCCATATTAGAGGATCGGGTTGCACGCCGCAACAGACTTATTAAAAGTCCATATTGGAGGATCGGATTGCACGCCGCAATAGACTTATATAAAAGTCAATATTTGGGGGATCAGATTGCACGCCATAGCAGACTTATTTAAAAGTCTATATATACTTGATTGAAATAAATATATGATAGACTTGATTAAAAGGAATATATTGGGAGAGCGGGTTGCATGCTACAATAGAATTGAATGCGAATATATTGTGAGAGCAGGTTGCACGCTGTAACAGAATTGATGAAAATGATAATTGGTTATGACTACTGAATTGGCTTCAATTATTATAAATAAGTTACCTAATTTATTTTTATTATTTGTTGTTGTTACTAATATTGCGTACATGTTAATGTAAGTGAACTGACTTAGCCTCGTCATTACTTCGTCGAGGTTAGGCTCAGCACTTACCAGTACATGGGGTCGGTTGTACTGAAACTACACTCTGCCCTTTTTGTGCAGATTGCGGAGTTGGTCCCAGCGGCGTACCATAGACTTGCTCGGATTTCAGCTACTCAAAGAAGACTTGAGTTATAATTGCACGGTGTTCGCAGTTCTGAAGTCCCTGTCTCCTTTACTTTATTTTATTCAGACCTTTATTTGTATTATTCTAGAAGCTCGTGCACTTGTGACACCAATTCTGGGATGGTATTTAGACACCATTATTTTTAAGGATTATTCACTACATTTCAGACTTTAGTTCAACATTTGTTCTTTGTTATTAATAAATTTAAAAATTATTTTAAAAATAGATAATATTATTCTAACGTTGGCTTTCCTAGCAAGTAAAATATTAGGCGCCATCACGGTCCGAAGGTGGGAATTTCGGGTCGTGACAGTTGGCATCAGAGAACTAGGTTACATAGGCCTCACGAGTCACGAGCAAGCTTAGTAGAGTCTAAAGGATCGGTACGGAGACGTCTGTGCTTATTTCTCATAGGCTATGTAGTTTAGGAACAATTTCACTTCTGTTATACTCAGTCGTGCAATTTTATTCTATCATTGACAATTGAACTCTTCTATTCTTGTCCTCTCACAAATGGCGAGAACACGCACTGCGTCTACAACCGGACAGGAGCCAGAGCCCCCAGTGACTGCTACGACTATAGTCAAGGGTCGAGGCCGAAGTCGCGCCAGAGGCCGAGGTAGAAGCAGAGGTAGAGCTCAGTCCAGAGCTCAAGCAGCTGCACCTGTTGTAGAACCTTAGGTGGATCTCTAGGAGGAGGTTCCAAATCAGAATGTACCAATTGGACCAGTTCAGGTCCCGGAAGGTTCATAGTCACTCCAGGAGCCCCGCCAGTTAGGGTAGTTCAGCCAGTTGTTGCGGCACAGACCAGTGATAAGCCCGTCATGTCTTTTGAGGCCTTATTGAGACTGATAAGTTTACCAAGCTCTTTCCAGTTCACTTCAGTGGTACAACTTCTGAGAACCCACAAGAGTATCTAGAACGCTGTCATGAGGTGCTGTGGAACATGGGTATAGTTGAGACCAATGGGGTTGATTTTGCTGTATTTTGGATGACAAATTCCGCCAGGAGGTGGTGGAGGGATTATATATTGACAAGACCAGTTGGATCGTCTGCACTTACCTGGGAGCAGTTCTCTCAGCTATTTCTGGAGAAGTTCCTTCCTATCACACTGAGGGAGGATTACCGAAAGCAATTTGAGCGTCTATAGTAGGGCAGTATCATTGTTACTTAGTATGAGTCCCATTTTGTGGATTTGGCACGTCATGCTCTCCTTTTACTACCTACTGAGGGAGAGAGACTGAGGAGGTTTATGGAGGGACTCACTTACCCTATCAGGCTTCAGATGGCCAAGGAGACCGGAAGTGAGATTTCTTTTCAGGCGGTTGCTAATGTCGCGAGGAGGATCGAGATGGTTCTTGCACAAGAGAAATGGCAGAGGTCTGATAAGAGGCCTCGTCAGTTCGGTGGTTTCGGTGGTGCCTCGTCTGGAGGTAGGGGTACTTATGGCAGGGGTCAGGTACCTAAAGATGGAGGGCAGACCATTAGAGTTGGAGGACATGCGGGTAGAAGGCGTCCTAGAGGTGGAGACCCAGCCGTTGTTATATTTGTTTTATAGTATGGCGGAGAGCGTTACATCAGATGGTGTCGTTATGGGTACGACCTCGATTTAAAATAAAGGAATAATTTCCTTAACTTGATTCGGTTCTGAGTATCAAGACGAGTCCTCCTATTGTGCTCCACGTATGAGAAAGCTTCGTAATTCTATAATCTACTTATGTGTTTACTCCTGTTGGGAGATTTTATGGAGATAACTACGCCTATCATTCCATGTTGGTCACTAATAAGAGTTGTGAGGCTAAATGTGGCTTTTTGTTACTTATTTCGGTAAGTTTTGATGTAATTTACGGATAATTAATTACAAATTATGAATTATATTCCCTATCGGTATGGGGTTCATTATGTGTTGTGATTTTGTGTAATCAAAATTATTTAAAAGTAGAAAATGGAAATTTTCGATTGGCACGATATGCATATTACTTGTGATTCAGAACTGAGGACGAGATCCCCCCTTTTTAAAATAAATTGATATGCTTAAACCAGGATACGAGCTGCGGTGGAAGTTATATAAGGACGAGATCCTTGTGATGAAAAGTCTTGTGTTTAAGCTCTCCCTTGTAAAATTAAATTTGTACTATAGTACTAATAGGGAGTCATGCATGTTAGGCTTATTTGAGAATTCTTGTATGAAATTCTCTGTGCATATTTTCCAAAATTCTTGTTTGTAATTATTAAGTTTTAACCTACGAAGTAGGTGCTCGCCCAGGTGGCGTTAAATGTTACTCGTTAATTCGGGTAAATAATTATGAGGTCTTCATAACTCGCATCACGTTATCAGTATTGTGAAGGTTTGCAACAAGATTGTGTTTTGTTAACATGAGGTTAATTGGCAATTCAGTAATTGATCATGAACAACTATTAAAAACAAATATCTGTTGCCAAGAGTTGATGACTTATTTGATCAGCTTCAGGGTGCCAAGGTATTTTCCAAGATTGATTTGAGGTCTGGTTACCATCGGTTGAAGATTAGGGCATCTGATATCCCTAAGATAACTTTTCGGACTCGGTATGGGCATTACGAATTCCTAGTACTGTCATTTGGGTTGACAAATGCCCTAACAACATTTATGGATTTGATGAATCGGGTGTTAAAGCCCTATTTGGATTCTTTTCTGGTTGTATTCATTGATGATATCTTGATTTACTCCAGAAGTCAAGAGGAACATGAGCAACATCTTCGGAGTATGCTTCAGACTTTGAAGAATAATCAGTTAGATGCCAAATTTTCAAAATGTGAGTTTTGGTTAGACTCAATTGCCTTTTTGGGGCATGTTGTATTGACAGAAGGCATAAAGGTGGATCCTGAGAAGATAGAGGTTGTTCAGAATTGGCCTAGACCTACTTCAGCTACAGAGATCCAGAGTTTCCTAGGTTTGGCAGGTTATTATCGTCGGTTTGTGGAAGGGTTTTCATCTATAGCAAGCACATTGACTACACAAAGCCAGAAGGGTGTCCTATTCAGATGGTCAGACGAGTGTGAGTTGAGCCTTCAGAAGCTCAAGACTGCTTTGACTACGGCGCCAGTGTTGGTATTACCCACAGGTTCAGGATCATATATGGTGTATTGTGACGCATCTCACATTGGGATTAGTGTAGTATTAATGCAAGATGGCAAGGTGATTGCATATACGTCGCGACTGTTGAAAGTTCACGAGAAGAATTATCATGTACATGACTTAGAACTGACAGCCATTGTTCATGTGCTGAAGATTTGGAAGCGTTACGTCTACGGTGTCTCGTGTGAGGTATTTACTAATCATTGTAGCCTGCAGTATCTGTTCAAACAAAAAGATCTTACTTTGAGGCAGAGAATATGGTTGGAGTTGTTGAAAGACTATGATATCACCATTTTGTATCACCCCGGAAAGGGCAATGTGGTGGCCGATGCTTTGAGTAGAAAGGCTGTGGGTATGGGCAGTCTTGCGTATATTCTGGTTGGTGAGAGGCCATTAGCTGCAGATGTTCAGACTTCGGCTAATCAGTTCGTGAGGTTAGATATTTCAGAACCTAGTTGGGTTGTGGCTTGCACAGTCGCTCGGTCTTCTTTATATGGGCGTATCAGAGAGAGGCAGTATGATGATCCTCATTTACTTTTCCTTAAGGACACAGTGCGGCATGGTGATGCTAAATAGGTTGTTGTGGGGGAAGATAGAGTTCTGCGAATGCAGGGTCGTATTTGTGTGCCTAATGTCGATAGGCTTTGTGAATTAATTTTTGAAGAGGCACACACTTCCAGGTACTCTATTCATCCAGGTACCGCCAAAATGTAACAAGATTTGCGAAAATATTATTTTTGAAGGAGAATGAAAAATGATATAGTTGCATATACAGCTCTATGTCTGAATTATCAGCAAGTTAAGTACGAGCATCAGAGACCTGGTGGTTTGCTTCAGAAGTTAGAAATTTCTGAGTGGAAGTGGGAGCGTATCACTATGGATTTTGTTATTGGGCTCCCACGGACTTAGAGAAAATTTGGCGCAGTTTGGTTCATTGTGGACAGGTTGACCAAGTCAGCACATTTCATTCCAGTGGCAGTTACCTACTCTTCAGAGAGGTTAGCTGAAATTTACATTTGTGAGATTGTACGCCTTCACGGTCTGCCCGTTTTTATTATTTCAGATCGAGGTACGCAGTTTACCTCACATTTCTGGAGGGTTGTACAGCGTGAGTTAGGCACGCGGGTGGAGTTGAGTACAATATTTCATCCATAGACAGACAGACAGTCAGAGCGCACTATTCAGATATTGGAAGATATGCTTCGCGATTATGTTATAGACTTTGGAGGTTCTTGGGATCATTTATTGCCATTTGCAGAATTTTCTTATAATAATAGCTACCAGTCGAGCATTCAGATGGCTCCATATAAGGCATTATACAGAAGGCGATGTTGTTCCTCAATTGGCTAGTTTGAACTAGGAGAGGCTCGATTATTGGGTACCGATTTGGTACAGGATGCCTTGGATAAGGTTAAGATTATTCAGGATCGACTTCGCACAGCTCAGTCTAGGCAAAACAGTTATGCCGACCGTAAAGTTCATGATATTGCATTCATGGTTGGAGAAAGAATATTACTCTAGGTTTCACCTATGAAAGGTATAATGAGGTTCGGAAGGAAGGGCAAGCTGAGCCATAGGTATTTCAGACCCTTTGAAATTCTTGAAAGGGTGGGTGAAGTAGCCTATAGGCTTACATTACCACCTAGTTAATCAGCGGTTCATCCGGTGTTCCATGTGTCTATGCTTCGAAAATATCATGGTGATCCGTCCCATGTGTTAGATTTCAGTTCAGTCTAATTGGACAAAGATTTGACTTACGAGGAGGAGCCGGTGGCTATTCTAGCCCGGCAGGTCCGACAGTTGAGATCTAAGAGTTATCCTTCAGTTCGAGTGTAATGGAGAGGTCAGCCGGTAGAGGCATCTACCTAGGAGTCTGAGTCAGACATGCTAAGTAAATATCCACATCTTTTCTCCAGCTCAGGTATTTTGTTTAACTCCATTCGAGGACGAACGTTTGTTTTAGAGGTGGAGAATGTGATGACCCAACATGTAATTTTTAAATTTAATAAATAATTCTGTGTTCTAAGACCTCAAAAATTACTATTTATCATTTCTCGACTTACGTGCGTAATCCGTACAATTTACAGGAAAGTTTTCATGTGAAAAATGGATTAAAATGTGAAATAGAGCCTTAAAAGATAACTGAGATAACTTTGGTCAATATTTTAAGCAAACGAACCCGGATCAGTGTTTTGACAGTTCCAGTAGGACCATATCGTGATTTGGGACTTGGGCGTATGCCTGGAACATAATTTGGAGGTCCCTAGCTCAAGTTATGACCATTTAACGGAAACTAGTAATTTAAAGGCTAAAGATTTTCAAGTTTGACCACGGGGTTGACTTTTTGATATTGGAGCCGGAATCCGATTCTGGAGAGCTCCGTTACGTCATTTATGACTTGTGTGCTAAATTTTAAGTCATTCCGGATTCATTTAATATGTTTTAGCACGAGATTTGCAAATTGAAAAGTTTAAAACTCAAAGTTCAAATCGGGATGTGAATTGTAATTTCAGCATTGTTTGACGTGATATTAGACCCCGTGCAAGTACGTATTATGTTACGGGACTTGTTGGTATAATTGGTTGAGGCCCCGGGCGGCTCGGGTGGATTCCAGATGGTTAACGGATCAACATTTGGACTTAAGGAAAAATTTGAAATTTTGGCCTTTTGGTGTAATCGCACCCGCGGTCAAATTTCCGCAGAAGCGGAACCGCACCCGCGGTCAATTTTCCGCAGAAGCGGAACCGCACCCGCAGTCAAATTTCTGCAAAAGCGGAAATGCTGGTCATAACACATAAAATCTGGTTTTATCCATTTTTACTCATTTTTGAGTTTTAAGTCTCGGATTTTGGCGATTCCAAAGCGATTTTTTACGACTTTGAATTGGGTAAGTGTTTTATAACCAAAAGTGATTATATTTCATAAATCCATGGCTATATTCATCATTTATTTTGGATTTAGATGGAAGAAATTGGAATTTTTATAAAATCTTCTAAAAACGAAAAATTCAGATTTGAAGGTCCATTTGACATCTGAATTGGATAAGTTTTGTATGGTTGGACTCGTCTCGGAATGGGTGTTCATATTTCATAAGTTTTTCCGAGATTTGAGATGTGGGTCCCACTATCAATTTTTAAAACGAATTTCGGATTTTAATCCGGAAAATTAGTAAATTCATATGGATTTAATTCCAACAATTTGTATTAAATATATTGAATTGTTTATGACTAGATTTGAGGATTTCGGACACTAATTCGCGAGGCAAGGGTATATTGGAAACTTGAAGTTTGATTTCCAAGCGAGGTAAGTGTCGTGGTTAACCTTGACTTGAGGGAATAGAACCCTTAAATTATTTATTATGTGAAATGCATGTAAACGACGTATAGGAGAGGTGACGAGTGTCTATACGTCGTTAAATTAATTGTTTGCCTACTTACTTGAAAAATCATAAATTATTTTAAATCATGATTTAATTATTATAATAATGGTTTCTCTCCTATTCTTTGTCAAATATTAATCCTTGAATTCTTGCATTAATTGTTACATGCTATTTGAATTATGTGTCTTAATTGTTATTTGATATTTAGCATATTAAATAATAAACTGCCTATTTTCTCTCTAATTGCCATAATAACTTGCTATTTGTCATTGTTTGTTTCATAAGTAAATCATAATTATTGTATGCTTGTTGTCTTATAATTTTATATTAATTGTTGCATTTATTGGGGAAATTTCTTCTATAAGAATTGGTAAATGAATATATTGGAGGAGCGGGTTGCACGCCGCAACAGAATTGATCGAAATGAATATATTAGAGGATCGGGTTGCACGCCGCAACAGACTTATTAAAAAGTCCATATTGGAGGATCGGGTTGCCCTCCGCAACAGACTTATTAAAAAGTCCATATTGAAAGACCGGGTTGCACGCCGCAATAGACTTATTAAAAAGTCCATATTGGAAGATCGAGTTGCACACCGCAACAGACTTATTAAAAGTCCATATTGGAGGATCGGATTGCACGCCGCAACAGACTTATTTAAAAGTCAATATTGGGGGGATCAGATTGCACGCCGCAACAAACTTATTTAAAACTCCATATATACTTGATTGAAATAAACAATGACAGACTTGATTAAAAGGAATATATTGGGAGAGCGGGTTGCATGCTGCAACAGAATTGAATGTGAATATATTGTGAGAGCGGGTTGCACGCTGCAACAGAATTGATGGAAATGATAATTGGTTATGACTGCTGAATTGGCTTCAATTATTATAAATGAGTTACCTGATTTATTTCTATTATTTGTTGTTGTTACTAATATTGCATACTGGTTAATGTAAGTGAACCGCCTTAG
>AWOL01S0014381.1:48445-81354 GCA_000715115.1 Nicotiana otophora
GTGCCAAGCCTAACCTCGACGAAGTAGTGACGAGCCTATGACAAGACACGTAGGTAAACCACATGTACAAGTATATATAAATACAAAGTAACAATAATACAATAAATAACCATTCATAAATTGGGAGGGAACATGCGAAGGGGAATGATATAATAATTTCAACAGGAGAAGTATCACTTAGAAGCCATTTAATTTATCAACAATAAAATGAGCAATTGATAATATGAAAATGGCACGGCACCACCCTTCGTGCTTTTACACTTTCTGAAAATGACACGGCATCATCCTTCGTGCTTTTATACTCAAAAATGACACGGCATCACCCTTCGTGCTTTTACACTCAAAAATGACACGGCATCACCCTTCGTGCTTTTACACTCACAAATGGCACGGCAACACACTTTGTGCTTTTACACTCACGTATGGCACGATAACACCCTTCGTGCTTTTACACTCTTTCTTACTATGAAAATAATAATATAAATTTGGAAGAGTATTTAAATGCAGGGATATGCACTTATCAATCAATTCAATACCAGAATACTGACATCACCTTCCAAAATATTCAATAATAATTAAATAAAAAATAATTTCACGAATAATGATCAAATAATCAATATTAAACTTAAACTTGAATATATTAATTAAATAGGCAACTATTCATAACAAACAAATTCCACCCGCATGCTTTGACTCAACCACAATGCATAAGTACTCATCACCTCATATATACGTTGTACCCGCACATTAAATCACGTATCAAATAGACAAATAAGTCCTACTCTCTCAAGTCAAGGTTAACCACGACACTTACCTTGCTTTGCAACCAAATTCAAGAATCCAATAAACCCTTGCCTCACGAATGCTTGCCCAAAATCCTCAAATCTAGTCATAAACAATTCAATATACTCAATACAAATCGTAGAAATTAATTTCATATAAATTTATAAATTTTTCGGATAAAAATCCAAAATTTATTTTAAAACTCAAAAGTGGGACCCACGTCTCGAATCCCGGAAAAACCCACTAAATCTGAATAGCCGTTCTGATACGAGTTCAACCATACAAAAATTATCGAATTCTGACATCAGATTGGCTTTCAAATCCTAAATTAAATTTTTGTTTGAAGATTTCTACCATTTTCAATACAATCTTTGCCCATTTGAACTCAACAATCTTCCCATAACCTTATTGGTACAAGCATGTATAACTAATACTCTCACATGCAAGAATCACACTCACAATCACCCATCTTTACCCAAACTCAAAATTGAAGAATAAGGGTTATAACCTTACCTCTTGGGTGAAGATCTTGTCATAATTCCTTGTTGGATTTCAAATCTTGAACAAAATTTTTGATGAACAAAGCACTTGAGCTTCTTCCTCTCTGTAAAATACTCTCACTCTCTAAAATCATCAAATAATTTCCCCAAAATAAGTCCCAAAGCCTATTTATCAAAATGGGGTCGAGTTATGAAAATAGAAAAATTAACCTTAAAACATCGGGACCGCGGTCGCATAAGGGACAGCAGAATGGGTATGCGGGTCGCACAATGGTCGCAAAAATTGGTGCCCAAAATTGGGATATTCTGGTCCATTCTGCGACCAGTTTGTGGTCGCAGAAGCAGTTTCGCGATCGCATAACTATTCTGGGATATCAAAATTGGTCGCAAAATCGTATTTTTCTAGCCTTTGGTAATTTGGTCGTAACTTCTTGCGCGTACCCATTTGAAACTTTAGTCTATTATAAAATTTTCCAACTTGACTTAGACTTAGGCCTCTCCTTAGACCTCACATCACTTATAATATGCCTCACACACTTGTTATCATATCCAATTGGTATCCATAATATCAATTGTCCTCAAATGAGAAGTAGAGTCCGCCCCCAAACACATAACATAACTTATCTCTTCTTTCACCCATTTCAATTTCCCGAATTTTTACTAACTCCCAAATTTTCAAACAAGTTTGCCAGAGTTTCCTTTGTAACGAGGCCTATCCACCTGCCAGAGAATCCCAGAAACCAATCCTAACAACACATACATAGTCCAATCAACGTAACACAACATGAAAACAATACTGACAGTGGCATCATAAGCAATAAATTACTAGAAAAGGAATGCCAATAACATTAACTATTCAGGCGATACATAAATCATAGCAGGTAAGCTCTCAACATCTTCATAGAACACAAAAATGAACATTTAAATTAAAGATGACATTTTTGGGTCATCACAATCTCCACCTCTAAAATACTTTCATCCTCGAACGGAATTAGAAAAATACCTGAGCTAGTGAAGAGATGTGGATATTTGCTCTGTATGTCCGACTCGGACTCCCAGGTAGCTTCCTCAATCGGATGACCTCTCCATTGCACCCGAACTGAAGGGAAACTCTTAGACCTCAACTGTCGGACCTGCCAGGCTAGAATAGCTACCATCTCCTCATCATAAGTCAAATCTTTGTCTAATTGGACTGAGCTGAAATCTAACACATGGGGCGGATCACCATGATATTTTCGGAGGATAGACACATGAAAAACCAGATGGACCATTGATTACTATGTGGTAATGCAAGCCTGTAGGCTACTTCACCCACCCTTTCAAGAATTATAAAGGGTCCAATATACCTAGGGCTCAACTTGCCCTCCTTTCCGAATCTCATTACACCTTTCATAGGTGAAACTTGGAGCAATACTCTTTCTCCTTACATGAATGCAACGTCACGAACCTTAGGGTCGGCATAACATTTTTGCCTAGAATAAGCTGTGTGAAGTCGATCCTGAATAATCTTGACTTTATCCAAGGCATCATGTACCAAATCGGTACCCAACAACCGAGTCTCTCCCCTCCCTTGTGAAATTAAATTTGTACTATAGTACTAATAGGGAGTCATGCATGTTAGGCTTATTTGAAAATTCTTGTATGAAATTCTCTGTGCATGCTTACCAAATTCATGTTGTAATTATTGAGTTTTAACCTATGAGGTAGGTGCTCGCCCAGGTAGCGTTAAATGTTACTCGTTAATTCAGGTAAATAATTGTGAGGTCTTCATGCCTCATATATCGTTATCAGTATTGTGAAGGTTTGCAATGAGATTTTTGTTAAAATGAGGTTAATTGGAAATTCTGTAATTGATTATGAACAACTATTAAGACCAGATTGACCCAGAAGGGTGCCCCATTTAGATGGTCAAATGAGTGTGAGTTGAGCTTTCAGAAGCTCAAGACTGCTTTGACTACGGCGCCAGTGTTGGTATTACCCATAGGTTCAGGATCTTATACGGTGTATTGTGATGCATCTCGCGTTGGGCTTGGTACAGTATTGATACAAGATGGCAGGGTGATTGCATACGCATCACGAAAATTGAAAGTTCACGAGAAGAATTATCGTGTTCATGACTTAGAATTGGTAGCCATTGTTCACCCGCTGAAGATTTGGAGGCATTACTTTTACGGTGTCTCGTGTGAGGTATTTACTAATCATCATAGCCTTCAGTATCTGTTCAAACAAAAAGATCTCAATTTGAGGCAGAGGAGATGGTTGGAGTTGTTGAAAGACTATGATATAGCCATTTTGTATTACATTGGAAAGGCCAATGTGGTGGCCGATACTTTGAGTAGAAAGGCTGTGAGTATGGGCAGCCTTGCATATATTCCAGTTGGTAAGAGGCCGCTAGCTGCAGACGTTCAGACTTTGGCCAATCAGTTTGTGAGGTTCGATGTTTCAGAGCCCAGTCAGGTCTTGTACAGTCGCTCGGTCTTCTTTATATGAGCATATCATAGAGCGACAGTATGATGATCCTCATTTGCTTATCCTCAAGTACACGGTGCGGCACGGTGGTTCCAAGCTTGTTGTTGTGGGAGATGATGGAGTTTTGCGGATGCAAGGTCGTATATGTGTTCCTAATGTGGATGGGCTTCATGAATTAATTCTTGAAGAGGCCTACAGTTCCCGGTATTCTATTCATCATGTCAAGTATGAGCATTAGAGACCTGGTGGTTGGCGTAAGAATTTAGAAATTCCTGAGTGGAAGTGGGAGCGTTTCACTATGGATTTTATTGTTGGGCTTCCACGGACTCAGAGCAAATTTGACGTAGTATGGGTTATTGTGGACAGGTTGACCAAGTCGGCACGTTTCATTTTAGTGGCAGTTACCTATTCTTCAGAGCGGTTAGTTGAAATTTACATTCGGGAGATTGTCCGCCTTCACGGTGTGCCCGTGTCTAACATTTCTGATCGAGTTACGAAGTTCACCTCTCACTTTTTTAGGTTTGTACAACGTGTGTTAGGCACGCAGGTTGAGTTGAGTACAACATTTCATCCACAGACAGACGGACAATTAGAACGAACTATTAAGATATTGGAAGATATGCTTCGCGCTTGTGTTTAAACACAAGAATTTTCATCACAAGGATCTCGTCCGTATATAACTTCCACCGCAGCTCGTAGCCCGATTTAAACATATTAATTTATATTAAAATGTGAGGATCTCGTCTCAGTTCTGAATCACAAGTAATATGCACATCGTGCCAATCGAAACTTTCCAATTTTTTTCTTTTAAATAATTTCCGTTAAACAAAATCACAACACATAATGAACCCCATACCAGTAGGGCATATAATTCACAATTTGTAATTAATTATCCGGAAATTACATCAAAACTTATCGAAATGAAAAACAGAAAGCCATGTTTTGCCTCGCAGCTCTTATTAGTGACCAACACTGAATGATAGGCGTAGTTATCTCCATAGAATCTCCCAACAGGAGTAAATACATAAGTAGATTATAGAATTACAAAGCTCACTCATAAGTGGAGCACAATAGGAGGACTCGTCTCGATAATCAGAACCGAATCAAGTTAAGGAAATTATTCTTTTATATTAAATCGAGGTCGTACCTGTAACAACACCATCTGATGTAGCGACCTTCGCAATATCATAAAATAAATATATCAACGGCTGGGCCTCCACCTCTAGGACACCTTCTACCCGTCTGTCCTCCACCCCTAACTGGTCGTGTGGGTGGTGTAGTAGCTACAATGGGGCACGTAGCCTGGGTGCTTTGATGAAATATGTCTCTCCCAAATCTGGGACAATTTTCTCATGATGTGCCTAGTATCACCGTATTCATAACAACCTCTTTGCAGGTTTGGATGCTCATACTGAGTCTGTGCCAGATAACTGGAATAACCATTATAGGAAACTCATGTCAGTGGTGCATTAAAAGAACTTACTAGAGCACCCCGATTAATCCGATGTGCAAACTGGGCTGGCCGACTGCCCGAGCCCCCACCATAATGATTTATACTCGCAGAGTAGAATCCACTAAATTCCCCCAGAACCTTGAGACGTCTTGGTCTCACACTGAATATGTTCTAATATCTTAGCAATTTCTATCACTAGTGGAAATGAAGTATCAGTCTGTAGCTCCTAAGTCGTACAAAAGTTTACGATCATAATTGAGTCCTTTAATGAGCTTGTGGACTCACTCTCTTGTTGTAGGAAGCAAAGTAGTAATATGATGGGCTAACTTATTGAACATGATGGCATATTCTGACACCGTCACGGTGACCTTACGAAACCGTTCAAATCCTATGCGTCATGCATTACGGAGAGTCCGTGAAACAAACTCTTTCAAAAGCATTTTTGAGAACTGAGCCATGTGAGCGGTGTTGCATTGGCTGGTCTGCCCTCTTCATAGTCTTGCCAAGAACACCTGTGGAGAATTATCTCTCCCAAAGCTAATTTCTTCTTTTGTTGTGCTGACTCAACACTGATGAGCTGACCCATTTCTTAACATACTATTTGACTCTTCCTTGGGGTAACCCTTACCCCTATTTATACACAACGATCACAAAAGTAGAACTCCATACAGACAAATCTTGGCACGCACCACATAGTTCAGAATCTCGTCAACCGTGGTACTTCCTCCGAAGAACCCCAAAATTCGCAACCGTGACGTCCATGCTGAGTAAACCTTCTGTAAATTTAAAGTTGTTTCTCTAACTCCTTTGGTACTAATGTATAGGATTATTAAGTAGGCGGACATACCGCAAGTCCCAACCTTATCCTTTACAAAATCTCAGGCCTTAAATATGTGTAAATTTTTGGGGAAACTTTCAGTACCATATATATACATTTCAGGCCAAAACAGATATAACACATGACCCCACAATCCATCCATTGATAGTGGACTCCACCCACTCTGTGCGAAGTCATAGTTCACCACGTCCGATGATCCATCATATTAACCTTCACAACCCGTATAAATCAACCAGAAGCCAATGTCCATTGCACCCCCACATGATTCACTGGGTGGTCTCTCAATGCGTCCGCATCTTCAGTCGGAACCACACATTGAGGCAATGTTTGATCATCTCTAGCTCCCTCGTAGTCCATCTACGGCATCACGAACCGTCGACACATAACTGATACCGAGTGTGCAATGTCATACACGAGTGGATAAAAAGGAATACGAGATATATGTTTCAAACTAGATCAACACCGCACGATAAGGAATGAAAGGAGTGATATTGTTCCTAAACTTCATAGCCTCTGAGAGATAAGTACAAATGACTCTGTACCGATCCTTCAGACTATACTAAGATCACTCATGACTCGTGAGACCTATGTAACCTTGTGCTGTGATACCAACTGTCACGACCCGAAATTCTCACCTTCGGGACCGTGATGGTACCTAACATTTTACTTGCTAGGCAAGCCAACGTTAGAATATTATTAGCCATTTTAACAAAAATTTTAAATTAATTAATAACAAGAAAACAAATGCAAAAATAAAGTCTGAAATAAAGTAAATAATCTATAATAATCGCGATATCTAAGTACCATCCTAGAACTGAAGTCACAAGTGCACGAGCTTTTAGAATAATACAAATAAAGGTCTGAATAAAATTCAAGTTATTTGAAATATAATACACAGCTGAGATAATATAGAAGGAGACTTCATAACTGCGTACGCTGTGCAGTTATACCTCAAGTCTTCACTGGTAGCTGTATACGGACAATTCTACAATATGCCGCTGGGACCAACTACGAAATCTGCACAAGAAGTGCAGAGTGTAGTATCAGTACAATCGACCCCATGTACTGGTAAGTGCCGAGCCTAACCTCGACGAAGTAGTTACGAGGCAATGACAAGACACGTACGTAAACCACCTGTATAAGTATATACAAATACAAAGTAACAATAATAGAATAAATAACCATTTATAAATTGGGAGGGGACATGCGAAAGGGAATGATATAATAATTTCAATAGGAGAAGTATCACTTAGCAGCCATTTAATTTATCAACAATAAAATGAGCAATTGATAATATGAAAATGGTACGGTACCACCCTTCGTGCTTTTACTCTCATTTGGCACGACATCACCTTTCGTGCTTTCACACTTTCTGAAAATGACACGACATCACCCTTGGTGCTTTTACACTCAAAAATAACAAGGCATCACCCTTCGTGCCTTTACACTCACAAATGACACGGCAACACCCTTCGTACTTTTACACTCACAAATGGCACGGCAACACCCTTCGTGCTTTTACACTCTTCCTTACCATGTCAATGATATTATAAATAATAAAGATGACACGACATCACCCTTCGTACTTTTACACTCTTCTTTACCATGAAAATAATAATATAAATTTGGAAGAGTATTTAAATGCGGGGATATGCACTTATCAATCAATTCAATACCAGAATAGCAACATCACCTTCCAAAATATTCAACAATAGTTAAATGAATAATAATTTCACGAATAATGATCAAATAATCAATAATAAACTTAAACAAGAATATCTTAATTAAATGGGCAATTATTCATAACAAAATAATTCCACCCGCATGCTTTTACTCAACCACAATGCATAAGTACTCGTCACCTCACATATACGTGGTACCCGCACATTAAATCACGTACCAAATAGACAAATAAGTCCTACTCCCTAAAGTCAAGGTTAACCACGACACTTACCTCGCTTTGCAACCAAATTCAAGAATCCAAGAAACCCTTGCCTCACGAATTCGTGCCCAAAATCCTCAAATGTAGACATAAATAATTCAATATATTCAATACAAATCGTAGGAATTAATTCCATATGAATTTACAAATTTTCCGGATAAGAATCCGCAATTTATTTTAAAAATAATAGTGGAGACCACATCTTGAATCTCGGAAAAACTCACAAAATCTGAACACCCATTCCGATACGAATTCAACCATACAAAAATTATCGAATTCCGACATCGGATTGGCTTTCAAATCCTCAATTAAAGTTTTGTTTGAAGATTTCTACCATTTTCAATACAATCTTTATCCATTTGTACTCAACAATCTTCCCATAACCTTATTGGTACAAGCATGTATAACTAATACTCTCACATGCAAGAATCACACTCGCAATCACCCATCTTTATCCAAACTCGAAATTGAAGAACATGGGTTAGAACTTTACCTCTTGGGTGAAGATCTTGTGATAATTCCTTGTTGGATTTCAAAGCTTGAACAAGCTTTTTGATGAACAAAGCACTTGAGCTTCTTCCTCTCTCTAAAATACTCTCACTCTCTAAAATCATCAGATAATTGCCCCAAAATAAGTCCCGAAGCCTATTTATCAAAATGAGGTCGAGTTATGAAAATAAAAAAATTAACCCTCCAAAATCGGAACTTCGGTCGTATAATGGACCGCAGAATGGGTATGCGGGTCGCACAATGGTCGCAAAATGCGGTGCCCAGAACTGGGCTATTCTGGTCCATTCTGCGACTAGTTTGCGGTCGCAGAAGCAGTTTCGCGATCGCATAACTATTCTGCGATCGCAGAATTGGTCGCAAAATCGCATGTTTTCAGCCTTTGGTAATTTGATCATAACTTCTTGTAGGAGTATCCAAATGACGAACGGTTTGAAGTATTAGAAACTAGAATTGAATACCTTTCATTTGATAAGTATATCATCACATAATTTGATCTTGTGCGTATCCATTTGAAACTTTAGTCTATTATGAAATTTTCCAACTTGACTTAGACTTAGGCCTCTCCTTAGACCTCACATCGCTTATAATATACCTAGTACACTTGTTATCATATCCAATTAGTATCGATAATATTAATTGTCCTCAAATGAGAAGTAAAGTCCGTCCCCAAACACATAACATAAGTTATCTCTTCTTTCACCCATTTCAATTTCTCGAATTTTTACTAACTCCCAAAATTTTCAAAACTTTTGCCAAAGTTTCCGTTGTAACTGGGCCTATCCACCTGCTGGAGAATCCCAGAAACCAATCTTAACAATACATACATAGTCCAATCAACGTAACACAACATGAAAACGATACTGATAGTGGCATCATAAGCAATATATTACTAGAAAAGGAACGCCATTAACATCAACTATTCAGGTGATACATAACTCATAGCAGGTAAGGTCTTAACATCTTCATAGAACACAGAAATGAACGTTTAAATAAAAGATGACATTTTTGGGTCATCACAGGATTATAAATGAAATTTTACAAAAAAATAACTAAGCATATTTTTACATTAAAATGTAATCATAATTTTATTCACTTGAAATAAGTTTTTATTGATTGATGGAATCCTTATTTAATGCACTTTTGTTTCATAAAAAAGAAAGAAAGAAACAAATAATAAAATCGATAGATTAGTAAATAAATATTCCATGGGAAGAGAAGTAGTGGGTTTCTCTATGGGAAAATATTTTTTTATTAAAAGCTTTCAAATATTCCGATCGATTTCGGTCGGAATGCGAAATTATTTTCTTGTCCCACATCGGCTGAAATGGGAAAATAATTTTTTATTAAAAGTTTTCAAATATTCCGACCGATTTCGGTCGGAAATTGGGAAATACTCTTGTCCCACATCGGCTGAAAGACGTGAGCTTTTCCATCTTATAAGTTGAGTTTTAATGCATAGAGTCTAACAGTTGTGCACTAACAAAAAATAAGCAAATATAGGAAGGGTTGTAGTTAGTCCTTAGTAATAAGATTTAATATTCTATATTTAGAATTATAATTCAATAAAATAATAATGACAATATAGACTAGTACTAATTAATAATATAGTAATAAGATATAATATTATGGTGCTATGATATCTCGGGCTGGGGAGTATACATGCGATACAAAAAAATATATCTGGAATATTTCTAAAATTAAGTAAAACAAAATTTAATTAATACCAACCGATTTCTGTCGGTATTTCACAAATTAAATAAAAAGGAAATTAATTAATACCGACCAATTTCGGTCGGTATTTTGAAAAATAAATAAAAATTAATTAATTAATTCCGATCGATTTCGGTCGGTATTTTGAAAATTAAATAAAAACAAATTTAATTAATACCGACCGATTTCGGTCTGTAAATGTAGTTTGACTGTCAGCCAACGCATTGAAATTTTTGACCGATTTTGGTCGAAAAACCTTAGCGACCATCATTTTTCCGACTAATTAAAAGCGGTCTGAAATCAATTGCTTTTTCTCAATTTCCGACCGATTTCGGTCTGTTTTCCTGGACGAAATCAGCCAGCTTTTTAGTAGTGTTTCCTATTTGGCTAACCTGGACCTTTCGTATAAAACATAAGTGGACTAAACTAAACATTTCTCAAACTTATCTTCAGCCTCATGTTTAACTAACTTAACTACCCAGTTGCACTCAACGAGCATAAGGTACCACTGATGCAAGCTACTCGTATCATTATCCTCTTTAATTTGTTATTTTATTTACTCTATTTGTGCGTTTTGTATACTCTTGGCAATGCCGAGTGCCATGTGGCACTCTGTTGAGAGCATGCCAAGTTAAATGCCCAGGTACGTCTCTCATCTTCATATGCGCTACAATCTCCATCCTGTTTGAGTTCTATAGTATAATTGAAATATGTTTGTAGGAACTACTAAACCTATATGTGAGTGTGTTAATTCATGTTGGCCTGTAGCTTTATTTTTTGTGATTTCCTGGAGAATTAGCAGCTCTCATGTTTAGGATTAAGAGATCACATTAATATATGCAATACCGACTGATCTATAAGACTATAGGAATGAGTTCACGAATTCTTCCTAAAGGGCTTTAAGTGATATTTGTGTGTTTCTCAATCTTTATTGTTTGCACATATTTGAACGTATCACATAGGTATCATGCCATTAGGTATATTTTCTAAATTAATGAAAGACAATATTTGAATCGTTAAAATTTCAATCCCTTAACCTTAAAGTTGTTTGCTGGTCTTATGTGTTTAAAACTACCTTGCCTAATTCAATGTACTTGTTTCGCCACTTAGACACCATGTTTAGGATAAAACGGCCTAATATACTATGGGTCCACTTGAGGGTAGTATGCCGGAAGACTAAGAATGATATTCACTTGCTTTGTTGGCTATAATATTACTGCCGGAATATATTTAACCACCTAGATATGATGCCTATATGATACATTAGAAAACTAGTAGTCTGAGGGTCTTGCATCCATATTGGCTGGTTCTTTGTTCACTTGGACTGCTAAGACATGATCTAAACTTTTAGAAGGCATGCCCCTTAGAAGTAAGTGTTCACTGTATCTTTCTTTAGCTGAAGACTTTGGCTTAATTGTACACTTCTTCACTAAGTACAGAGATCATTCTCCGACCCATAAAGACTCACTCACAGCCTAGTTCTTGTAATATCTATGGAAGCTTCATGAACGTGCTCTAGATTTCGTGTCCTAACTTGTATGTTTGAATTTAAACTTGATACTGTAATCCCTTATAAATTCATGATTTCTCTGTGTGTTCGAATGTTTGATCACATATATATCATACTCTTGGGGTGTATTAGTTCCCTGTAAGATCAGCAAAATTGTATTGGTAAAAATAAATATTACACGTGGAATTAAATGTGTGGCGGATATGGAAAGACACGTGAATCACTAAAAAAATGACAGCTAGAGAGATGTATTGAAAGAGACACGAGTCATAACAGATACGAGCAAATCACCCATGAGATAAAAGGATATGGTCGCTCAAGTTTAAGTAGTTAAATATAATGACCCGACCGGTTGTTTTGAGTATTACAACCCTGTTTCCCTATTTACTGCTCAAATTAGGCTTTACAGTTGTTGTGTGACTTGTCGGGGCAATTGGTTCGGGTCCGGTGAGGTTTTGGAATGAATTGGAACACTTAGTTCCAAGGTTTAAAGTTTAAGTTAAAATAGTGACTGGATGTCGATTTATATGTAAACGATCTTGGAATTTAATTCTGATGATTCCAATAGCTCCGTATTGTAATTTTGGACTTAAGAGCGTGTCCGGAAAATTATTTAGAGGTCCATAGTGGAATTAGGCTTGAAATGACAAAAGATAAATTTTTGGAAAGTTTGACCGGGTGGTTGACTTTCTGATATCGGGGTCGGAATCCGATTCTGAAAATTGAAATAGGTCCGTAATGTGAAATGTGACTTGTGTGCAAGATTTGAAGTCATTCCGGATTGATTTAATGTGTTTTGGCACACGAAATAGAATTTGAAGTTTTAAAGTTCAATGATTTCGAATTTAGGTGTGATTCATCGTTTCAATGTTATTAAGTGTGATTCGAGGCTTCGACTAAGTTCGTATGATGCTTTAGGATTTGTTGGTATAATTGGTTGAGGTCCCGAGGGGGCTCGGGTGAATTTCGGATGGTTAACCAATCAAATTCGGACTTAGAAGAAATCTGAAACATTTCTGTCTTCTGGTATGATTGCACCTGTAAGGAATTGGCCGCAGGGGAGGTGCCGCAAATGCGGTCATTTTTACGCAGAAGCGGAGCTGGGCTAGCCTGGGCAGGGCGCAAGTGCGAAGGAGTTAACCGCATCTGCGAGCGAGGCTCCGCAAATGCGGAGTTGAGGGAGAGGCAAGTCCGCAGGTGCGAACCTTTTAGTGCAAAAGCGCGACCGCAGGTACGGTCCTTGGCATCGCAGAGGCGATTATAGTTGGCCAAGCTATTCTCGCAGAAGCGAGATTATTTACCGCAGAAGTGAAGGTCGCAGGTGCGACCCCTTGTCCACAGGTGCAGAAATCGCTGGGGCAGAACCTTAAATTCGAGGGTTCAACATTTTCACCCATTTTCGGATTTCGGAGCTCGGGTTGGGCGATTTTGGAGAGAAAATTTATCACACAACTTGGGGTAAGTGTTCTTAACTCCCGTGTGATTATATTCCATCAATTAATCTTCATTTGTGGTGTAAGATTATCGAATCTTCAAGAGAAAGAGAAGGAAATCTCTATAATGTCACAAAACGAATTTCTCGAGTTTGAATACCGATTCGGAGTCGGAATTGAGTGAAATTAGTATGGTTTAACTTGTAATTGGATGGGTTGTCGTATTTTGTGAGTTTCATCGGATTTCGAGATATGGGCCCCACAGATAATTTTTGGGGCTTAATTTTGGATTTTGTGGAAAATATTAGCATTTTGTTATGGACTTAATTCCTATAAATTGTATGGGCTGAATCAAATTGATTAGGGTAGATTCGAGCCGTTCGGGAGTTGATACGCGCATAATGGGATTTCTAGAGCATTGTTTAACTTGCTCGACCTTGGATTCGGCTTGTTCGAGGTAAGTAACTCTTCTAATCCTGGAGTTGAGGGTATGAACCCTAAATATATGTATTATGTGAATTGTTGGGAGGTGACGCACATGCTAGGTGATGGGCGTGTGGGTGTGCACTATAGAAATTGTAACATAATTGTTTCTGTAGAATTTTATAGTCAAATAATCTTGGTATTTTCCCTGCAGTTTTATGTGTTAAAGAAATTGAGCTGAAAAGCATATTAAAAATCATGTTGAGGCTATTTGCCTGTATTATTTAGACCCACGGAGGCCATATTGCACTGAATTACTTGTTTTAAATTGAAATTTATACTCAGTCATATTCATGTCATTACACATCATATCTCAGTCTCTGTTGTTATTTATTAATACATCATATCTCAGTCTATGTTGTTATTTATTGATACATCATATCATCATTTTGGGCTATTTTATGGCATTGTGAGCCCATGAGAAATGAGACTGGAGAGATTGATGGCTGAGAGAGGCCGGGGGCCTGATTGTAAGGATTATTATGTGGATCGGGGTTGCCCGCCTACAACAGGCTTTATAGGCTTTATTATAGCACGTGAGTTGTCCGTGCAAATCCAAATATTATTATAGCACGTGAGTTGTCCGTGAAGCACGTGAGTTATCCGTGCGGATCCAGATATGATATTATAGCACATGAGTTGTTCGTGCTTATAGCGCTTGGGCTGTAGGAGCCCCTCATGAGTCTGAACACCCCAGTGAGTGCAGTTGACTGTAAACAGGGATCGGGCTGCACGCCGCAGCAGGTATTGTATAGAGCTGGGTGATTGAGTGTGCCGAGCATAGTGAGAAAGAATGCGATACAGTGAGATTGAGTACTCTGAGAGTGCGAGTACATGAGTACAATCTCTGGGATACATTGCATTAACATGCACACATGACATATATGCATAGAGATGTATTTTCCTCATGCTGTACGGTATCACATTATTCATGATTTCTCACACATGTTGACAGATGGGCATAGCGATGCATTTGTTTTACACTGGTTATCTGGAAAGAAAATGAGATATTTTATTTATTATTGAAAGGATTTTGGGAGAACTTTACTGTTTTCAAACTTATTCACATTTTTGGTAACTTCGGTAAACGATTTGGGTTTGCATTGATGTACTTGAAAGGCAGAACTATTTTCAGAAGTCATGATTTAGCTGAGGATTTATTATTTGAGTTACTTCTGGTATTACTTGTTCCATATTGTTATGAACTATTGTTGGTTATGGATGTTGGACTTCGAGTGGAAGCTCGTAACTACTTTCAAGCTAAGGCTAGGTTTGTTACTTACTCAGTACATGGGGTCGGTTATACTGATACTATACTTCTGCACATTGCGTGCAGATATTGGTTGTTGTTGTTGCTGTGCTTAATGGTTACGGGACCTGAAGATGTACCTGTGTTCCTGTTGTAGCTGCCTCTTGTTCAGGGTAGCCTTAGATTTATAAAAGCTATGTTTATGTATTATTCAAACAGACTATGTATTTATTTCATTTCCGCTTTGCATACTCTATTCGTAGAAGCTCATGATTTGTACTACCAGTTCTTGGGGGATGTATAAGATTAAGATCTTTATTCACTTAAATTGGTTTAATAATTGTTATTGGAATTGGATTATTTAAAGTTGGCTTACCTAGAGGATTGGGTTAGGTGCCATCACGACTAGTTGGATTTTGGGTCATGACAAGGTGATATCAGAGCTCTAGGTTCATAGGTTCTACAAGTCATGAGCAAGTGTCTAGTAGAGTCTTGCGGATCGGTATGATGACGTCCATACTTATCTTCGAGAGGCTACATGGCATTTAGGATATATACTTCCCATCTTTCTTTCCTTATCGTGCGGGATTGATTCAGCTTGGGACATAACTCTTTGAATTCCTTCTACGTATTCGTATGCGCACATGAGAGCTCGGTATCAGTTGTGCATCGCCGACTTGTGATTTTTATAAACGAGGTTCAAGGTGTGTATTATGTGTTTTGGTGATGGTCCAGTCTGGAGGACTTGAGGCCATAGTTAGACCGCAGTTTAAGCTCGGTAGCTTCAGTTATAACTTGTACATTTAGACTCATATGTCTGGTAATATCCCTACGAGTGGAATTTGTGGCTCGATGAGTGGTGGATTGGACTTGTGATGAGTACGATGTAACTGCGGGATGTGTTAAGACGATTTGAATGTAACGAGAAGTATTTCTGTGAAATGTAAAGGAAAGGCCATTGGATGCTTGATTTTCGTTTTGAGGTGAAGTACAGTCTCGAGTACGAATGTTTTGAAGGATCTTTCACGTTGTTAAATTTTGGGACAAACTAAATTCTCATGTCTTGTTTATAAGTTTGGACTTGGAAAGATTAAGTGATTGCATAGTAATTGTGACTGCGAAAAGATATAACAAGATGCCAATTTGAGGCTAAGGAGGTTGGTTATCTCCTGCGGAGTAATCTACGTAGGTATGTTCCTTATACGTGAGTGGAGAGTTTCTTTTCTACCCACAGGGCGTATGTGTGGAGAATTGAATTTGAATCTGGCTGAGAAAGTTGACTTGAGTGTCAAGAGAATGATTGAGAGCTTAGCGGATGATTTGGGGTATTTTTATGGTTGGCGTTGCATGAGTTTGAGAAGAAGTTTCGTTGAACTGATTGTGGCATTATGGCAGTAATAAAGTATTGGTATTGTGAGTTATGGAATGTTTTAATCTATGGCTTTGAGCCAAGTGGGGGAGTCTGCTATGGACAAATCAATTCATGGGTATATGTCAAAACTTTCTTTGGGTCTGAAGTATACTTGGGAATCAGTGATGATTCGCAGAGGTGGAGTTCGAAAATGACTCGAATAAAGAAATTCCTGGTTACGGGTTATATTGCACTTATGAGTATATGAAAATCGTGGGATGAGTGAATTATTATTCGTGAATGATGTAGTGCCCACAGAGTATTAAATTGATCAGTGGCATTAAAAAGTTGAGTTAATTCTTTGAGTGTTGTTGCGCTATTGGGGCACGTGTCTATTGGCCCATTTGGGTGGTGTAATTTGGATTTGAACAAAGGGGTGACACTCAAGAAAGTTCCAATAGGTTCGAGGTTTATATATAGCAATTGAGAATTTCTCTGGACTTGTATATGGTCAAATCTGAGATTTGCATTTGGTGGTGCCTGGACTTGCAGAAGTTCTGTATGACTATGGATTCTTCATTTTAGTATAAGGAAGGTAAGAAGAACAATTTCAAATTCGCATAAGGTATTCTCAGAGTGAGTGTTACAGTTGTGATATTTTTGAAGGTGCTTAAGAAGAACACAGTTGTTTAAGGGCCGTAGGGCATTGTGGTTCTATGCTAGGGTTCGTGGGGTGAATTGTGGTTAAAGATCGTGGTGTTTTAGCAAGGAGAAGTATCAATTTGAAGACATTTCGGAAAGGACTCGGAGAAAATAGGAGAATTGGGTAGTAGACTGGACTAGTATGGTAATGGTAAGATCAGTCCTTTGGGTAATTACGATGTGGTAAGACTTTACAGATGTTTGGTGGCAATATTCTTGGGTTTGGCGACCTGCGTGGTTTGGTTGATTTAAAGAGATTCAACTCTGATGGCCTTATTATGTGCAAATGGATTCCAAAGCATTCTTGAGGTTTTCTACCACAGTTTGAGATGGGTATTTTCCTACGGGCCTGAGGAGCATGTTGAGTATTGTGATTTTATACCGGATGGGATCGAATGGAAAGCTTCTGGCTGATCAGATATGTATTTTATTTATGACTCAGAATGATTATGAGGTTCTCGTATTTTTTAAATAAAGGCATGATAGATGCGGTGTGTTGTGTGGGATTAAGGTTGGCATGTGCAAGGTCATGGTTTGGCTTTAAAAGGGAGGTCATAAATTCTTAGAGGGCATGAACATTTTTCAATATTTAGATGAATGCTATAACTATTTGGTATTGCGTGAGTAGAGTGTACATTTCAGAAGGCGCACTTTGTTTTGAATTATGGATATTTCAAAGGTATTGCGGCATTTTCCTGGTTGATCGACTACTGATGTTTAAATTTTGCCTGATGGCACAGAAGAATTTTAGAAATATTCCTCATGGGATGATCGTGTATGAGAGATATGTTAGACATTCGGGTGGTGTAGATGGGACCAGAAATGGTAGTGCGTGTGTTCTATGGATTTGGAGACTAGGAGTTGACAGGAACAAATTGTTTCATGGTTGTGGACTGTGAAGTTGTGGTCGGAGCTAGCCAGATGATAAAATGTATTATGATTCAGTCATTATGGATTTTCGGAGGGAGTTTTATCTATTTGTGGGTAACCAGAGTGATTTGGGGGTCCATTGATAGGCCCGATTAGGATGTGTATTCTACACCGAGCCGGGATGGTTGGCTCCATACTGCTATTGTTGAGGGACGTGCCATTCGATTGATGTTGAACTTATTCGTGTTCTGAAATGATCTGTGAGTTACTCCTTTATGCTACGAGGAGTTGTGATTTATTGCTTATGTTCTTTCAGGCTTTGTGTGGCAGTGTGTCATTTGCCTCTCTGTGGTTATTAGTTTTGAGCAGGGTGGCTCGGGGTATATAATATGGACCAACATTTAGATGGGGTCACACATTATAGCGGAGCTATATTAAGGTATGAACCTTGTGTTAGAATTGGGTGATGGTTCTACGGTGTATGATGAATTTTCAGCATTTTGTTGTGGCGGTACTTGTTAATCTTGCGAGGAAATTCTCTCATTGGAGTCATGTTTTCATGACTAAGTACATTTGAATTGTTGCATATTGGTGCACGGATGGCATGGGTTGTGGCTCTGAGTTATATTGGTGTGGCATGTCTGTGAAATAGTTGTGTTTAGTAATATAAGGTCATTGGACCTAAATGGGTACTATCAGGTTTGATTACGGTATGTTCGGAAGGATGATATTGAAAGTCGGCTCAGAAAGAGATTATGGTTCTGGTTGGGGCGAGAGAGCTCCGTGACTTGTTGATCTGGTAAGTGGTCATGAAATTTCGCATATTTCTTTTATTATCAACTGTGTACGAAGGTTTTGGGATGAAGTTTTGTTCGATATGCATTTAATACTAGTATTTGGTTGGTTTTGGAGTAGTCACTATGGTCAGAAATGGTGCTATGAGCATGCGAGTTATGTAATATGTTAGGTGATTATGTCCGTGGTTATAGTTATGGTTATGGCTTGATACAACTTTTTCAAACTCATACAGTGTGTAGATGTGAGATTCAGGTCTTGAAAAGAATTTTGGATGTTAGCAATTTGGCTCCATGTGTTTTGGGCTAAGGTTAAATTAACGATTTTCAGTTATATTATGTGGTCAGGCCTATATAGAATAGGGTGACGTGAAATCACCCCGAGTACGTGTGTGATAAGATGGAACAGTGATTTGATGGCTTGGAAACAACTCTTGGACCCGACCGGTTGTTTTGAGTATTATAACCCCGTCTCCCTATTTACTGCTCAAATTGGGATTTACAGTTGTTGTGTGACTTGCCGGGGCCATTGGTTCAGGTCCGGTGAGGTTTTGGAATGAATTGGAACACTTAGTTCCAAGGTTTAAAGCTTAAGTTAAAATAGTGACCGGATGTCGACTTATGTGTAAACGACCTCGGAATTTAATTCTGATGATTCCAATAGCTCCATATGGTGATTTTGGACTTAGGAGCGTATCCGGAAAATTATTTGGTGGTCCGTAGTGGAATAAGGCTTGAAATGCCGAAAGATGATTTTTTAGGAAGTTTGACCGGGGGGTTGACTTTTTGATATCGGGGTTGAAATCCGATTCTGGAAATTGGAATAGGTCCGTAATGTGAAATGTGCCTTGTGTGCAAAATTTAAAGTCATTCCGGATTGATTTGATGCGTTTTAGCACACGATATAGAATTTTAAGTTTCAAAGTTCAATGATTTCGAATTTAGGTGTGATTCGTCGTTTCAATATTATTAGGTATGATTCGAGGCTTCGACTAAGTTCGTATGATGTTTTAGGACTTGTTGGTATAATTGGTTGAGCTCCCGAGGGGGCTCGGGTGAGTTTCGGATGGTTAACGGATCAAATTCGGACTTAGAAGAAATTTGGAAAATTTCTGTCTTCTCGTATGATCGCACCTGCGAGGAATTGGCCGTAGGTGCAGTGCCAAAGATGCGGTCATTTTTACGCAGAAGCGGAGCTGGTCAAGCCTGGGCAGGGCGTAGGTGCGAAGGAGTTAACCGCATCTGCGAGCCGGCAGGTGCGAGCGAGGCTGCGCAGATGCAGAGTTGAGGGAGAGGCAAGTCCGCAGGTGCGAACCTTTTAGCACAGAAGCGCGACCGCAAGTGCGGTCCTTGGCATCGCAGAGGCGATTATGGCTGGCCAAGCTATTCTCGCAGAAGTGAGATTATTTCCTGCAGAAGCGAAGGTCGCAGAAGCGAAGGTCGCAGGTGCGACCCCTTGTCCGCAGATGCGGAAATCGCTGGGGCAGAACCTTAAATTTGAGGGTTCGACATTTTCACCCATTTTCGGATATTGGAGCTTGGGTTGGGCGATTTTGGAGAGGAAATTTTCCAATCAACTTGGGATAAGTGTTCTTAACTCCCTTGTGATTATATTCCATGAATTAATCTTCATTTTTGGTGTAAGATTATCGAATCTTCAAGAGAAATAAAAGGTAATTTCTATAATGTCACAAAACGAATTTCTCGATTTTGAATATAGATTCGGAGTCGGAATTGATTAAAATTAGTATGGTTGAACTTGTAATTGGATGGGTTGTCCTATTTTGTGATTTCATCGGATTTCGAGACTTGAGCCCCACAGGTGATTTTTGGGACGTAATTTCGGATTTTGTGGAATATATTAGCATTTTATTATGGAATTAATTTTAATAAATTGTGTGGATTGAATCAAATTAATTGTGGTACATTCGAGCCGTTCGGGAGTTGATAAGTGCATAATAGGATTTTTGGAGTATTGTTTAGCTTGCTCGACCTTGAATTTAGCTTGTTCAAGGTAAGTAAGTCTTCTAATCTTGGAGTTGAGGGTATGAACCCTGNAAAGGTAATTTCTATAATGTCACAAAACGAATTTCTCGATTTTGAATATAGATTCGGAGTCGGAATTGATTAAAATTAGTATGGTTGAACTTGTAATTGGATGGGTTGTCCTATTTTGTGAGTTTCATCGGATTTCGAGACTTGAGCCCCACAGGTGATTTTTGGGACGTAATTTTGGATTTTGTGGAATATATTAGCATTTTATTATGGAATTAATTTTAATAAATTGTGTGGATTGAATCAAATTAATTGTGGTACATTCGAGCCGTTCGGGAGTTGATAAGTGCATAATAGGATTTTTGGAGTATTGTTTAGCTTGCTCGACCTTGAATTTAGCTTGTTCAAGGTAAGTAAGTCTTCTAATCTTGGAGTTGAGGGTATGAACCCTGAATATATGTATTATGTAAATTGTTGGGAGGTGACGCACATGCTAGGTGACGGGCGTGCGGGCGTGCACTATAGAAATTGTAACATAATCGTTTCTGTGGAATTTTGTAGTTAAATAATCTTGGCATTTTCCATGCAGTTTTATGTGTTAAAGAAATTGAACTGAAAAGCATATTAAAAATCATGTTGAGGCTATGTGCCAGTATTATTGGGACCCACAGAGGTCATATTGCTGTGAATTACTTGTTTTNAGAATTGGATTATTGAAAGGTGGCTTACCTAGCGGGTTGGGTTAGGTGCCATCATGACTAGTTAGATTTTGGGTCATGACATTAAATGAAGAGGCACTGGCGGAATGAATCAAGACAATAAAGAGGGAAGATTCATGAATCATCAATTAATGAGCGTGAATGATCACAAACGTTACGGCATCTTCATGAACAGTTACGATTACCAATTATAACGTCTCATTAATATCATTAATGCTCATAATGATTCGGTCATAAAAGGGAAAAGACGTTGTACTTATAGACTTCTATATAAGGGAAGGAGATGTCACTTGTACAGACACGTTCTGATTATTATTGGAGTATAATTACTTTCTTTGCTTTCAATTGATTATTCTGTCATCTCTTATTCTAATTTCCTTTCTTATTTCTGAGAGAATATTGAATTTCTTGATTATCAGTAACCCGAGTACTTCTAAAAATAGGCTTTGAGTGAGAATCAAATTCTTTGGTTAAATAAATTGGTTCTGTTACCGGGAATCTGATAATCTTCTCTTACTTTCCAAATCACTCTCTCTCAACTGAATCATGTCGAATGTCGAATGTCAATAACAACAACTAAAAGGTGGAAGGAACTCCAGTTCTGTTACCTCAAGGAACACCACGCAATTCAAGAGAAGCATCACCAGAAAGATCCACTCCTCATAACAATGAGCAACATGGAAATGAACAAACTGTCGAGCAGGATGCTGTGAAGCAGTTAATTACTGAGTAAGTGAATGATGCTCTCCAGGCTTTTGTAAGGGGACTACCAGTTGTGCCACCCACACCTCCACCAAACAATACTACAACTGTAGAAATTCCACGATCGGGGTTGGTCAATTTTAGAAGCGGAGGAACTCCCAACGAGTCACGTGATGGGAGACTAGGTACGCCTAATAATTCCGATTTACAAACTTTAATACTAACCTTGCAGAAATAGGTGAAAGAACAAAACGAACGTATTGAGCAAATACCCGGTGTACCACTTGTGATCAAAGGAGTTGATTTTGACAAATATTCACAACAACCATGGAAACCAAGCACAGCTCCAATTCCCAAAAACTTCAAACTGCCAGACATCCCGAAATACGATGGAACGACCGATCCACGTGACCACGTTACTGCATTCACCGCGGGAGTAAAAGGCAATGATTTAACCAAGCAGGAGATTGAATCTGTGCTGGTCAAAAGGTTTGGGGAAACACTTACTAAAGGAGCGTTAACATGGTACTCTCTTTTACCTGAAAATTCTATTGACTCTTTTGTTGAGCTTACAGATCTATTTATAAAAGCACACTCGGGTGCACAAAAAGTTGAAAAGAGAATGGGGATTTATTCAAAGTAAATGAAGGAGATACAAAATTGCTTCGAGAATTCGTAGACAGATTCCAACGTGAAAGAATGTTGCTACCAAGAGTACCTGACAATTGGGCAGCCATGGTATTTGCAAGCAATTTAAACTAGAAAGGTTCAGAAGCTACGAGGAGGCTTAAAGAGAGCCTACGAAAATTCCCTGCCACGACATGGAATGATGTCTATAATAGGTACAGTACCAAATTACCGATCGGAGAAGGTATCTTAGCTCAGTCAAGGGTTGAAGAAAAAACAGGTTCGAGGCGGTCAAAATCTGAGAAGAGGTCCGGTAAGAATAGGTACGAGCCTTATATGGGACCTTCGGGGTGAAACGCTCATTCCAAATTTGAAAACGTGCGGTCTGATCACAGGTTCACAAATAGAGATTCAGGTTCGTCATCGTCGAGATTCAGAAAAGATCGAGGTGAACGTAACAGAGATGCTAATACAAACGCAAGGATTGGGGACTACAATTTTAACGTGAGTACCTCCGAGTTGGTCGCTGTTTTAAGAAGCATGGGGGACAAGGTACGATGGCCTAAAGAGATGAGATCAAATCCAAATAGAAGAAACCCAAACTTTTGGTGCTAGTTCCATAATGACCACGGCCATAGAACATCAGACTGCAGATTATTACAAGGTGAGGTGGAACATTTATTGAAGCAGGGCTATCTGATGGAATTGTTCAGCGAGAAAGTCAAACAAGCTTACATGAAAAATAGGCAAGAGCCCCTAAAACCTCCGTCTCCAAAGAGAACAGTAAATGTGATAAACGGCAGAGAAGAAGTCAATGGCGTAACCTATACAGCTGCGAGGAAAACAACAAAGTTCACAATAACTCACGGGAAGTGAACTCGCCAAACTCTGGAAGACAGCAACATAACCTTTGATGATGCAGATGCCGATGGATTAATGATTCCTCACAATGATGCACTGGTAATATCTTTACTTATACATGATACTAATGTAAAACGAGTTTTGATTGACCTAGGTAGTTCCGTGAACATCATTCTATTACGAGTGGTGAATGAAATATTGATGGGCGATCGTGTAGTTCCAAAAGCACGTTCCTTATCTGGGTTTGATAACTCAATCGTTGTTATAAAGGGCGAGATTGAACTAAGCACATACGCAGAAGGGGTCATCAAAGAAACAAAATTTCAAGTGATAGACACGGATATGGCCTATAATGTGATTTTTGGGAGGCCGTGGATTCATGATATGGATGTTGTGCCATCCACATTTTATCAGGTTATCAAATTCCCTTCAAAATGGGGAATTCAACAAATTCAAGGAGATCAACAAACTTCAAGGAGCATCAATTCGGTGATAAAGCCAAGTCAAAAAGATATCAGTGCAAGTCAAAAGGATACGAGTGCAAGTGAGAAAGATGGGGGTACAAGTGAGAAAAATGCGGTAAATCAAATTTCAATAGAAATTATATCAAAACAAACAGGCGTGGACTCCAAACCAGATGTAATTCAAGAGCCAGAGGAGAACGAAAACATTAAAACAACGGTTGAGGAGCTTGAAGCTATTCCACTATTCGAACAATGGCCAGATCGAAGAATTCATGTAAGAGCAAAGATAAATCCAGATAGGAGAGGTAAGTTAATTGAATATTTAAAAGCTAACGTGGATTGTTTCGCATGGTCCCATTCAGATATGACAGATATACCTCCGGAGGTGATGACTCATAAATTAAATGAAGATCCATCATTCATACCTGTCAAACAAAAGAAGAGGAAGCAAGGATCATTCAAAAATCAAGTGATCGATGAAGAGGTACAGAAACTCTTAAAGATCGATTCAATACACGAGGTAAAATATCCGAATTGGTTAGCTAATATTGTGGTAGTTCCGAAAAAGAACGGTAAATGGACAGTTTGTGTGGATTACACAGACTTAAATAAAGCATGCCCGAAGGATTCATTCTCTTTACCACATATAAATCAATTGATTGATGATACCGCAGGACACGAATTATTAAGCTTTCTAGATGCGTATTCTGGTTATAATCAAATAAAAATGGACCCCTTAGACGAAGAAAAAACTTCATTTATTACAAATAGGGGGACTTATTGTTACAAAGTCATACCTTTTGGCTTGAAAAATGCTGGAGCCACGTATCAGAGGTTGGTGACCAAGATGTTCCAAGAACACCTGAGGAAGATGATGGAAGTGTACATTGATGATATGTTGGTTAAATCTACACAAGCGGAAGATCATTTTCAACATATTTAAACTACCTTCGAGATCCTCCGCAGATAAAATATGAAACTGAACCCAGAAAAGTGCGCTTTTGGCATAGCTTCAAGTAAGTTTCTAGGCTTTCTCGTATCTAATAGAGGAATTGAAGTAAATCCTGCACAGATTAAAGCTATTGAAGAAATACCTGATATACTCACAAGCAAAAAAGAGGTACAAAAATTGATAGGTAGGATTGCAGCTTTGGGAAGATTCATTTTAAGATCTTCAGAGAAAAGCATTAAATTCTATTCAGTATTGAAGAAGCAAAATCAGTTTGAATGGACTGAGGAATGCCGACAAGCCCTCAATGATTTGAAGGCATACTTAACAAAATCCTCCCATATTGTCTAAACCAAAGGATGGATAAAGACTATTTATATATCTTGCAGTTGAAGAAGTAGTTGTAAGTGCAGTTTTAGTAAGGGAGGACAAAGGTAAACAATCTCCTATTTATTATGTTAGTAAGTCTTTATTAGATGCTGAAAATAGATATCCTCATCTAGAGAAACTAGCTTTAGCTTAGTCATGGCAGCTAGGAAATTGAGACCATATTTTCAATGCCATCCTCTCTCCGTAGTAACTACATAGCCATTAAGGAATATTTTGCATGAACAAGAATTGTCAGGAAGACTAGCCAAAGGAGCCGGTTTAAGTATTGTCTTAATCCTACTCTCAGGCGAAAGTATAAGACAAGCAATTAAATGCTGCCCTATTACTAACAATGAAGCAGAGTATGAAGCTGTAATTGTAGGTTTGGAACTAGCACGAGAACTCTCCATAGAGCAAATCATGATTAAAAGTGACTCTCAACTGGTAGTCAATCAGATGCAAGGGACTTACACTGCTAGAGAGGCACGAATGTAACAATACTTGGAAAAGGCACGAGAACTGGTCAGGCAATTCCAATCATGGAAGATCGTGCAAATACCCAGGGAAGAAAATGCAGAAGCAGACGCGTTGGCTAACCTTGCTTCAGTTGCAGAAGTAACGAGTGAAGAAAATGCTATTGTAATACATTTATTTCATTCAGCACTTGACCAGGATAAACATGAGGTAAGCTTTAATAATTTAACCTGGGATTGGAGAAAAGAGATTGTTAATTTTTTGCAGTACAGGATCGTACCTGAAGGCAAGAAAGAATCTCAAGTGCTTCGATGAAAAGTTGCTCGTTAATGCCTAATTCGAGATAATTTATGTCGAAAAATGTTTGGCGATCCTTTAGCAAGGTGTCTTGGACCCAATCAAATGGAGTACGTGATGAGGGAAGTACATGAAGGACATTGCGGAAATCATGCAGGTGGAAGATCTTTAGTTAAAATACTAATCAGGGCAGGATACTGCTGGCCTAAAATGGAAGAAGATGCAGAACATTTTGTAGCCAAATGTGATAAGTGTCAACGATATGCGAACAATATGCATCGACCTGCAGAGTTATTACATACAGTTATTTCCCCGTGGCCATTTATAAAATGGGGAATGAATATAGTAGGGCCTTTACCACAAGCTAAAGGAAAGGTATGGTTCTTATAAGTGTTAACAGATTACTTTTCAAAATGGGTAGAGGTAGGAGCTTTCAAATAGGTACGAGAAAAGGATGTGAAAGACTTTATTTGGCGAAACATTATATGTTGGTTTGGAGTTCCAAGAGAAATCGTATGTGATAATGGCCCACAATTTATAGGCTCAAAATTCACGGAGATCTTTCAAAGTTGGCAAATCAAACAAATTACCTCTTCACCTTACCATCCCGTGGCAAATGGACAAGATGAGTCAACAAATAAGATTATCACCAATAATTTGAAGAAGAGACTAGAAAAATAAAAATGGAATTGGCCTGAAGAATTACCAGGAGTATTATGGGCTTATATAACCACAACAAAAACAGCCACGGGAGTAACTCCATTTTTGCTTGTGTACGGTTCAGAAACTTTAATCCCAGTTGAAATAGGAGAACTAAGCACGAGATTCACATTGGCAACAGAAGAGTCGAACGATGAGGAATTAAGAACAAACTTGGACTTACTCGAACAAAGAAGAGAAGTAGCTTTAATACGAATGGCAGCACAAAAGCAAATCATAGAAAGATACTACAGCAGAAAGGCTCACCTCAAGTACTTCAAAATTGAGGACTTCGTTCTTAAAAATATTTTCCAATCAATGAAAATAACCGGAGCAGGAAAGTTAAGTCCATATTGGGAAGGACACTATAAAGTTCTAGGTATCGCTAGAAAAGGTGCCTACGAATTAGAAACCATGGATGTCAAGGTTTTACCCTCGAGTTGGAATTTAAAGAAATATTATTTCTGAGCAAAATAAATACCCACGGTCAGGTATCGTTCAATTACGATTTTTGTTTTGTATAGTTAAAATTATACTAATAATTTTAGATGATAGGCAAAAAGCTAGCCCACACCAAATGATGATATTAGACCTTAAAGACACATGAAAGCAACATTATTCCCGGTCTAGGGTTGCAACCTTTCTGATGGAAATATAAAGGGTTAAGCAGTAATCATCTAAATTATATATACCTTTGAGTCCCGTATGTTTTTCCTTTTCAGAAAATGGACCACATGGAAGGAATAATCAGGTGTTCGAGATTTCATACTTCAAAGCTCTAACACTTGGGGGACTATATATATGAAAGACAAAGATGACTGGAAAAGTCAGAATTCAAGTCAAGCCTGAAGCAATCTACCCAACAAATCAAAAATTAAGAGCAAAAATGCAAGCCTGATAAACACAAGCCTGATTCAAAAAACCTATGATGAGGAATACACTTGTGAATGTAAATTACAAAATCTTATGAATATGTAGGTTAAAGGCAATATTTAGTCATGGGTTGCAAGATATACCCTTGAATTTTGTAAAATCTGTTATAAGGAAAACATTTACGAAAGAGTTGTAGATGATACTTGAATACGTGTAAAGTATTATACAGTTTGGAAGTTCAAACAATACAAAACTTCCTCAAATTATTCAAAGAAACATGTGTGTTCCTATTCCTTCTTTCGTATGTTTACACCAATATAAAGTTGACACGTCTTCTTCATTAAGTGTCGTTTATAAAAGGGCCCTCTTTTATAATTCGTGCCTGTTCAAAAAGTCACAGAGTATTGAAGCATTTTAAATGCATAATAAGAGAGTAGTACATAAACTCAAAATAAGACATTATAAGAGTTGAACAAAAACTCAGAAAGTAATATTATAATAACTTGGTTAAAACTAAGTATAAACTTAGTTCCAACCGAATTGTTTTATACAAAACCACAAAACAGACCAGGGGTAAACTTCTACCAATAAAAACAAACAAAACAACACTTCAAACTTTTCAATCAAACTTTTACTGTGGTGAAGGATCTAAACCAGTATTATCAGAAGGATTCAAGTTGGCATCATCAGCAGCAGAGGAAACGACTTGAGCAGAGGATGGTTGAACAATAGCTTCACCAGGAGTAAGTTCATCACCCTCGGGAATGCCGACCTCAGGTGAAGAAAAGCTTTGACTCTGCTGAATTTTCTCAATAGTTTCTTTAGTTTTTTCAATTTCAGCAGCTAAGTCAAAGCCTTCCCGGCTTGCCTCCATTAAAGTTTTGAGGCGCGTGTTCAAGAAAGCCCAACTAACATCAATAATAGCCTTGTCATCAAGAGCTTTATAATTCCTCTCCCACTACTCAATCTCAGTTCTTAGCTCCTCCTTCTCATTCAAAGTAGCATCATAAAAAGCCTGTAAGGGGGAAAGTGTCACGAACCAAAATACAACGAATCGTGATGGCACTTAACCCAACCCGTTAGGTAAGCCAATTATCAACTATCCAATTTTAATAATAATTATTAAAGTAATTTAAGTGAATAAAGGTCTTAATCTTGTACAATCTCCAAGAACTGGTAGTACAAATCATGAGCTTCTAAGAATAGAATATACAAAGCGGAAATGAAATAAATACTAGTCTGTTTGAATAATACATAAACGGAGCTTTTATAAACCTAAGACTACCCTGAACAAGAGGCAGCTACAAGAGGAACACATGTACATCTTCCAATCCCGCAACCATCGAGCACAACAACAACAACAACCAACATCTGCACGCAATGTGCAGAAGTGTAGTATTAGTACAACCGACCCCATGTACTGAGTAAGTAACAAACCTAACCGTAGGTTAAAAGTAGTGACGAGCTTCCACCTAGGACGGGTCCACAACCAATAATCCACAACAGTCCATAACAACATAAAGCAAATAATACCAGAAGTAACTCAGAGATAAAATGCTCAGCCAAATCATGATTTCAAAAATAATAGTTCTTCCTTTCAAATACATCAGTGAAAACCCAAATTATTTGCCGAAGTTGCCAAAAATATGAATAGTTTGAAAATAATAAATTTCTCCCAAAAATCTTTTCAATAATAAATAAGATGTTTCATTTTCCTTCCGGATAACCCGTGTAAAACAATGCATCACTATGCCCATCTGTCAAAATGTATGAGAAATCATGAATGATGTGATATTGTAGAGCATGAGAAAAATACATCTCTATGCATGTATGTCATGTGTGCATGCCAATGCGATGCAACTCAGTGATAAAATCATAAACCACCCCTCAGGCTTACCTCACAATCACTCGTAAACAGCCCCTCGAGCATACCTCACAATCACTCGTAAACAGCCCATCGGGCATACCTTACAATCACCAATGCCTCCCAGTCACTCATCACACGACACTCGCATTCAGTAGGTACTTGCGCTCACTGGGGGTGTGTACAAACTCCGGAGGGGCTCCTACAGCCCAAGCGCTATAATCTGCACGGGCAACTCACGTGCTGCACAGACAACTCACGTGCTATAATATCATATCAGAATCCGCACAGACAACTCACTTGCCATAATAAGCTAATAAGGCCTTCTGCAGAAGAGCATCCCCGATCCATATAATAGTAATAATATATATAAAGTCATCATGGCATGTTGCGGCGTGCAGCCCGATCCCAAAAATATCCTCACAATCAGGCCCTCATCCTATCTCAGTCATCAATCTCTCCAGTCTCTCTCTCATGGGCTCTAAATGTCATGAGAATGGCCCAAAAATGATGATATGATGTATCAATGAATAACAACAGAGACTAAGATATGATATGTAATGAAATGAATATGACTCAGTATGAATTTTCAATTTAAAACAAATAATTCACAACAATATGACCTCTGCGGGTTCCAAAATACTAGCACATAACCTCAACATAATTTTTAATATGATTTTTCAGCTCAATTTCTTTAACACATAAAACTGCATGGAAAATGCCAAAATTATTTAACTACAAAATTCCACAGAAATAATTATGTTACAATTTCTATAGTGCACGCCCACACGTCAGTCACCTAGCATGTGCATTACCTCCCAACAATTCACATAATATATATATTTAGGGTTCATACCCTTAACTCCAAGATTAGAAGAGTTACTTACCTCGAACAAGCCGAATTCAAGGACGAGCAAGCTAAACAATGCTCCAGAAATCCCATTATGCGTGTAACAACTCCCGAACGGCTCGAATCTACCACAATTAATTTGATTCAGTCCACACAATTTATAGGAATTAATTCTATAATAAAATACTAATAATTTCCACAAAATCCGAAATTACGCTCCAAAATTCACCCGTGGGGCCCACATCTCAAAATCCGACGAACCTTACAAAATACGACAACCCATCCAATTACAAGTTCAATTATACTAGTTTCACTCAATTCTGACTCCGAATCGGTAATCAAACTTGAGAAATTCGTTTTGTGACATTATAGAAAGTTTCTTCTATTTCTCTTGAAGATTCGATAATCTTACACCAAAAATGAAGATTAATTCATGGAATATAATCACAAGGGAGTTAAGAACACTTACCCCAAGTTGTGTGAAAAATTTTCTCTCCAAAATCGCCCAAACCGAGCTCCAAAATGTCAAAAATAAGAAAACTCTCGGAACCCTCATTTTTAGCACTGCCCAGGCTTTCCCCACCTGTGCTGCCTGGGCTCGCACCTTCGCATCCGCTTTTCAGGACGAAAATGCGCGCCTGCCGAAATAGCCAGCCTTCCAAAACTTCGCATTTGCGGCCCTTTCTCGCATATGCGGGCTCGTGGATGCACATTCCCCTTCGCACCTACGATCACCTGCGGCCTCGCAGATGCGGCCAATTCCTCGCACCTGCGAGCACTGCCCAGTTCCACACTTGGCCGTTTCTACGACTGATCTCACGCACATGCGGCTTCGCACCTGTGATCAAAAGCTTCGCATGTGCGATCACACCAGTAAGCAGCAGCCCCAGCATTTCCTTAAGTCCAAATTTGATCTGTTAACCATCTGAAACTCACCCGAGTCTTTCGGTACCCCATCCGAACATACCAGCAATTCCCATAATATAACACGGACCTACTCGAGGCCTCAAAATACAGATAACAACATTGAAACGACGAATCACACCTCAATTCGAAATTATTGAACTTTGAAACTTCAAATTCTATAACTTGTGCCGAAACACATCAAATCACGTCCGATTGATCTAAAATTTTGCACACAAGTCACATTTCACATTGCGGACCTATCCCAATTTCCAGAATCAGATTTCGACCCCGATATCAAAAAGTCAACCCCCGGTCAATCTTTTCAAAAATTCAACTTTCGACATTTCAAACCAAATTCCACTACATACCTCCAAATAATTTTTCGAACACGCTCCTAAGTCCAAAATCACCATACAGAGCTATTAGAATCATCAAAATTCAAATTCGAGGTCGTTTACACATAAATCCATATCCGGACAACTTTTTAAAGTTAAAATTTTTAATTATGAGACTAAGTGTCTCATTTTATTTCGAATTCCTTCCGGACCCGAACCAACTAACCCGATAAGCCATAAATCAATTGTGAGGCATAAATTGAGCAGTAAATGGGAGAACGGAGTTATAATATTCAAAACGACCGGCCAGGTCATTACATTAATCCACGTGTCAAGATCCCATTGGCGCGTGACATTACACTTACTTGTAAAGAGTGGTGAAATACAAAAGTGGTGTGTAATAGATACACTTTTGAAAGGTTAAGTGTCTAAAAATATTTTCGTGGTCAACAAGTGTGTAGCAAAGATTTTGGGTACAAGTCTAGGTGGCATTTTATGTATGGATAAGGGTCTGATTTGCCTCTCTACTATCATAAATAGGCCTTATTTACCTTCCGTTTAAGTTTTTTATCAAAAATATCCCTACAGTTATACATTAGGTTTATATTTACCCCTTACACGTTAAAACGGGTTATATTTTTCCTTCGCTATACTTTAGGATTATATTTACCCTTCTACTCTTCAAAAAGGGTTATATTTGCCCTTCATTATACTTTTCTGACATATTTATCCTTACAATTATACTTTAGGATCATATTTGTCCATCATCCGTTAGATCGCCATGTCCCACCTTTGTTTTCCTACATGGCGCCTATGTGAATTTCTTTTTCTTCCAATTTAAATATGATCACTTATTTAAGATAATTTAATCCACCCCACCCAATTTAAATAAGACTTCATTAACTCCATTGTTGTGCAACTTCTCATAATTTACTTTGGTTACTGCAATAATTGTGAGCTGTATTAGATTAGTGATTTTGAGTTCAAAGTTATTGTTTGCCAATATGTTGCCGCTGCTATAACTATTGTATTTCGCACAATCTTCGTAAATGTCGTATCAGAAAATTGCTTTTCTTGGATTAATCATGGTCAATTGACCTAGTTTAGACTTTACAGAGTTGTATCTCTACAGGCACTCCAAAATATCATTAAGTGATTCATGTCTCCTAACTCTTTAGTATTAAAGGGAAACAAATTAATATAGACAAAGGTGAAATAATTAAATAAATCAATTAGAGATAACATTATAGTTTCGTTCATTCACTGTCCAAAATTTTCTCGCTCTCCGAAAAATATGGAGCTGGCCCGGAGAAGAGAGATGGATGAGT
>AWOL01S0014383.1:0-11254 GCA_000715115.1 Nicotiana otophora
GAATTAATTCCTACGATTTGTATTGAGTATATTGAAATTTTTATGACTAGATTTGAGGATTTCAGACACGAGTTCGCGAGGCAAAGGTTTATTGGAATCTTAAATTTGGTTGCAAAGTGTCGTGGTTAACCTTTACTTGAGGGAGTAGGATTTATTTGTCTATTTGCTACGTGATTTAATGTGCGGGTACAATGTATATGAGAGGTGACGAGTACTTATGCATTGTGGTTGAGTCAAAGCATGTTGGAGGAATTTATTTCATTTTGAATAATTGCTTATTAGATTAAGATATTCCCGCTTAAGTTTATTATTGATTATTTGATCATTATCCATGAATGTTTTATTGATTTAATTATTGTTGAATAAGGTGAGAAAGAGTGTAAAAGCACGAAGGGTGATGCCGTGCCATTTTTATTATTTATACTATCATTGTCATGGTGAGAAAGAGTGTAAAAGCACGAAGGGTGATGCCGTGCCATTTTTATTATTTATACTATCATTGTCATGGTGAGAAAGAGTGTAAAAGCACGAAGGGTGATGCCGTGCCATTTTTATTATTTATACTATCATTGTCATGGTGAGAAAGAGTGTAAAAGCACGAAGGTTTCGGCGTCGTTTGTGGAATTCAGAAGTTTAGAAGTTCTTAGGCATGATATCGGAGGGTAATTTGGTGTTTCGATGTTGTTATGAGTAATTCGAAGGCTCGACTAAGTTTGTATATTGATATATGACTTGTCGGTATGATTGGTTGACGTCCCGAGGGGCTCAGGTGATTCCTGGTGGTTAACGGATTGTTTGAAATTTGAAAAATGCAGCTGAAACTGCTGCTACTGGTATTTTCGCACCAACAGAGGGGGAGCCGCAGGTGAGAGGTCGCTGGTGCGCTTGGTAAGCCGCAGATGCGTACATAGAGGACCCAGGCTTGAACCGCAGGTGCATAGAAGTGGTCGCATCTGCGAGCCCGCAGATGCGAGGCTGAGTCGTAGATGCGGAAATGAGGAGGGCTGGCAGCGGCCGCAGGTGCGAGGACTTTTCCGCACTTGCGAGGTAGCAGAAGCGGATATGGAGCGCATGTGCGGAGATGGGTACTTAAGTGCTTTTCCACAGATGCGGAGATTTATGCACAAAAGCGGCTCCGCAGGTGCGCATTTTGAGCCGCTGGGGCGAAAAACCTGGGCAGAACCTATAGATAGAAGACTTCCCGAATTTTTGTTCATTTCCACCATTTTCAAGCCGGACCATGGAGCTTTTGGAGTGATGTTTGAAGGGGATTCAAGGATATTCACTGAGGTAAGTTGATTGAGCTCTAATACTCCTAGCTATGGTGTTTTCCCGTTGTTTTCTCACCTAATTAGTAGGATATTTGAAGTGAAATAAGGGGTTAGGGCTTGGGAGTTTGGAGAGAGTAATCTGGGGATTTGAGGGACCAAATGAGGTCGGATGTTCTTGAATTTTGTATAGGTAGACTCGGGAAAGAACGAGCTTTCGGGTTTTGTGACTTTCGTCGAATTTCGATATGTGTGTCCGAGTGCCGGGTTTGAGTGAATTTCGGGATTTGGCCCATAATTTGGTATTTTCCTTGAGCGATTCATTCTTTAGATCTTATTGATCATACTTTATTGCATATGGCTAGATTCAGGTGATCCGGAGGCCGGTTCGAGAGGAAAGGGCATTTCAGAGTAGGAGTTCTACTATGTTGAGGTAAGTAACAGTTTTAATTCTGGTGTTGAGGGTATGAAACCCAGAGTTTGGTATAATGTGATTGTTTGAAGGTTGCACCCACGCTCGGTGATGGGCGTGTGGGTGTACGCCATGAGAGATTGAGACTTGGTCCATCCCGGGAGACTGTGAAGTCTAATAGCCTTTAATTGTGTTTATATTCATCCATATCTACTAGAACTTGATTGCTTTTCATGTTAGAAATCATGCTTAGGCTATATTCCTGCTCATGGTAGTTATATTCATTCATAGTGATTCTTGTACATGTTTACCTCAGTCTCTGTTATTTTTCCCTAATGATATACTGTAACACTTTGATTTGGACTATTTTCCCTTTCTTTGTTGAGCGATGTGAGATTAGAGAGGTTCATGACTGAGTAAGGCCAAGGGTCTGGTTGTGAGATATCTTTCCATGGAATGTGAGTTGCCCATGCAGCACGTGAGTTGTCCATGTGGATCCTTATAGTTTATACTATGGCACGTGAGTTGTCCGTGCAGAACGTGAGGTATCCGTGCGGATCCAGATATGATGTTATAGCATGTGAGTTGTCCGTGCAACACGTGAGTTGTCAGTGCGAATTATAGCGCTTGGGCTGTAGGAGCCCCTTATGAGCTTGAACACCCCCAGTGAGCGCAAGAACCTATTGAGCGTGTGCTTTGAGGGCTGAGAGTTGAGTGTCGAATTGTTGAGAGTTGGAGTGAATGTTGCCCTGAGAAGCTGTACTTGTTTTTCCTTTGTTGATGCACTTAGTGTTATCTGTCATTATTGTGAAATTCCTGAAGAAATTCTATATCCGGAGTACCTGCACTTTAACTGTATAAAACTAATTTGACTTAAACTGCCGGATTTTAAGGTATGTCTATTGTTTGCTGGAATTATTGAAAATGAATTGTACTGTATAGTTCGTCACTGCTTCTCAGTTCCTTTTTTATTTTTGTTACTTGCTGAGTTGGTTGTACTCATGCTACACCCTACACTTCATGTGCAGATCCAGGTGTGCTTGATCACGGATGTCGTTGAGTTCGTGCGCGATCGAGTACCGGAGACTATGAGGTAGCTGTCGGTGTCTGCAGGACCTTGTCTCTCCTTCTATATTTCTTTCTATCTTGTATTGGTACTTAGATACTGGTTGTATTAGTTTGGTTATTTAGATGCTCATGATTTAGTGACACCCGATGTTTGGGGTTGGTTTCCGCATTTTGATTCTATATTGAGTTCAACTTGGATTTTATGAAAATTTCTGATATGAAAAAGTTTTAAACTACCTCTTCTATTGAATTACTAGAGTATTTTGGGAAAGTCGGCTTGCCTAATACCATCGATAGGCACCATCACGACAGGTTAGTTTTTTGGGTCGTGGTAGCTTGGTATCAGAGCCTAGGTTATATAGGTCTCACGAGTCATGAGCAGGTTTAGCAGAGTCTTGCGTATCGGTACAGAGACATTTGTACTTATCGTCGAGAGGCTGCAGAACCTTTAGGAAAATTCCACATTCTTGAATTCTTGTCGTGCGAATCTATTGATTCTGGTAACTAAACATCTGTTGTTTCATTCTCTCACAGATAGTGAGGACTCGTACTACCGGGCACGATAGACAGCCACCAGTACCACCAACCAGGGCCACGATAGGCCACGGTCACGATAAAGGCTGCGGTAGGGGCAGAGGTGCCGCCCGCACAGAAGCTGGGGAAGAGGTGACGCCCGCACAACAGTACCTGCTGATCCACCAGTTGTCCCAGATCAGGACCTGATTCCAGTTGTTGATGCACCAGCTCAGGCACCACCTATGCCTATTATGATTCAAGTCCTCCAGGAGGCCCTAGCTCATATTCTGATAGTGTGTACCAGCCTTGCTCAGGCGGTCTCTATCTCGACGGCCGCAGCCACTTCTCAGGCTAGGGGAGGCACTCAGACTCCCGCCGCTCGTACACCCGAGCAAGTTGTTCAGGGACTTCAGACACCGGCGGCACCACCAGCCCAGCCGCTTGCAGATGCTCAGGACTATGTGGTTCCTGCTATGCTTGAGGATGATCAGCGTAGGTGTGAGAGGTTTGAGAGACTAAAGCCTCCACCTTTCAGTGGCATAGAAAGAGAGGATGCTTAGGACTTCTTGGACAGGTGTCAGAGGATACTCCGTACAGTTGGTATTCTGGAGACTTGTGGGGTCTCATTCACTACTTTTCAATTTTCCGAGGCTGCACTCAGATGGTGGGAGACTTACGAGAGGTGTAGGTCTGTTGGCACAGCACCCTTTACTTGGCAGTAGTTCTCTGTGGTCATTTTGGAGAAGTTCATGACTTAGTCCCGCAGAGAGGAGCTGCGCAGACAGTTTGAGCTGCTTCGCCAGGGTAATATGCCTGTGATGCAGTATGAGATGCGATTCTCGGAGTTGGCATGTCATGCTATCTGGTAGGTTCCCTATGACAGGGAGAGGATCATGAGGTTCACAAATGGCCACACTTTACAGCTACGGTTGCTCATGACTAGAGAGAGGGTGTCTGGTGCTACCTTTGATGAGGTTGTCAACATTGCTCGGTAGATTAAGATGGTTCGCGGTCAGGAGAGGATTAAGAGGGAGGCCAAGCTGCCTCGTGGTTAGGGTGGATTTAGCGGTGCTCCTTTTGGGGGTCAGTTCCAGCACGCTAGAAGTCATCATTTTAGACATGCTCACTCAGCTCGGCCATTTCACCATGGTGCATCATCTGGCCATGGTTCTCATAGTCATCAGTAGGGCCAGTCATCATTCAGTGCACTACCAGCATAGAGTTCTCATCATGCCCTGCCCACTCAGGTATCCTCGGGTAGCTCTTTTAGGCATCAGGAGCAGCAGTTTCGTCAGAGGAGGGGTTGTTTCGAGTGCAGAGACTTTGGTCACATTATGAGAGATTGCCCTAGGCTATTGGGTGGGACTCCACAGTGGAGTACTCGGCCGATGGCACTAGCACCAGTTCCTCTACCACCCACCTAGCCAGCAAGGGGTGGAGCTCAGCCAGCTAGGGGTGGAGCCTAGTCAACTAGGGGTCGCCCGAGAGGGTGAGGCAGATCAGGGGGTGGCCAGGCCCGTCTCTATGCCCTCCCTTCAATACCAGATGCTATTGCTTCAGATGTTGTGATTACAGGTATTGTCTCAGTTTGTCACAGAGATGCCTCTGCATTATTTGACCCTAGTTCCAAGTATTCATATGTTTCCTCGTATTTCGCCCATTTTTTGGATATACCCCGTGAGCCTTTAGTTTCATCTGTTCATGTATCTACTCTTGTGGGCGACACTACTATTGTGGACCATGTATATCGGTCATGTGTGGTGACTATTGGGGGTCTGGAGACCCAAGTGGACCTTTTGCTGCTCAGTATGCTTGACTTTGATGTGATATTGGGTATGGATTGGTTATATCCATGTCAGGATGTTCTAGATTGTCACGCTAAGACCGTGACATTTGTGATGCTGGGGTTTTCGAGGGTTGAGTGGAGCGGTTCTATAGACTATGTACCTAGTAGGGTGATTTCACACTTGAAGGCTCAGTGTATGGTTGAGAAGGGTTGTCTATCCTATTTGGCTTTTGTGAGGGACTTTAGTGCAGAGACTCCTGGCATTGATTCTGTTCCGGTGGTGCATGATTTCCCAGATGTGTTCCCTGCAGACCTGCCGGGCATGCCGTCTGACAGGGATATTGACTTTGGTATTGATTTGGTGCCGGGCACTCAGCCCATTTTTATTCAACCGTATCGTATGGCACCAGCGGATTGAAGGAGTTGAAGGAACAGCTTCAGGAATTCCTTGATAAGGGGTTTATTCGGCCTAGTGTATCACCTTGGGGTGTACCGGTTCTATTTGTAAATAAGAAGGATGGTTCCATGAGGATGTGTATTGATTATAGACAGTTGAACAAGGTCACAGTGAAGAACAAGTATCCTTTGCCTCGTATTGATGATTTATTTTACCAGCTTCAGGGAGCGAGGGTGTTCTCCAAGATTGATTTGAGGTCTGGTTATCACAAGCTGAAGATTCGGGATTCAGACATTTCTTAAGACAGCTTTTAGGACCCAATATGCCATTATGAGTTCTTGGTCATGTATTTTAGGCTAACCAATGCCCCAACAATGTTCATGCATTTTATGAACAGTGTATTCCAGCCCTATTTGGACTCATTTGTTATTGTATTCATTGATGACATCCTGGTGTACTCTCATAGCCAGAAGGAGAATGCCCAGCACTTGAGGATTGTATTACAGAGATTGGGGGAGGAGAAGCTTTATGCAGATTTCTCCAAGTGTGAGTTCTAGCTTGGTTCCTTAGCATTGTTGGGGTACATGGTATCCAGTGAGGGTATTCAGGTGGATGTGAAGAAGATAGAAGTGGTTCAGAGTTGGCCCAATCCGTTCTCAGTTATAGAGATTCGGAGCTTTCTGGGTTTGGCTGGTTATTACCATTGGTTCGTTCAGGGTTTCTTGTCTATTACATCACCCTTAAAAAAATTGACCCAAAAGGGTGCTCCATTCAGGTGGTCAGATGAGTGTGAGGAGAGCTTTCAGAAGCTCAAGACTGCTTTGACCACAACTCTAGTGTTAGTTCTGCCATCAATTTCTAGTTTTTGCACCGTGTATTGTGATACCTCGAGGGTAGGTATTGGATGTGTTCTGATGCAGAAGGGTGGGGTGATTGCCTATGCCTCGCAATAGTTGAAGACCCATGAGAAGAACTATCATGTCCATGATCTTGAGTTAGCAGCCATTGTTCACGCCTTAAAGATTTGGCGTCATTATATGTATGGGGTTCATTTAGAGATCTATACTGATCACTGGAGTTTGCAGTATCTGTTGAAGCAGAAGGATCTTAACTTGTGTCAACAGAGATGGTTAGAGCTTCTTAAGGGCTAAGCTATCACTATTTTGTACCGTCTAGGGAAGGCCAATGTGGTGGCCGATGCTTTGATTCACCGAGGCGGAGAGTTTGGGGAGTTTAGCATATCTCCCAGCAGTAGAGAGACCCTTGGCATTGGATGTTCAGGCCTTAGCGGGTCAGCTTGTCAGATTGGATATTTCGGAGCCGAGTCGGGTATTGGCTTGTGTGGTCTCCTAGTCTTCTCTTTATGACCGTATCACAGAACGTCGGTATGATGAACCCCACTTGCTCGTTCTTCAGGACAAGGTTCAGCAAGGTAATGCCAGAGATGTGACTATTGGTAATGATAGCATTTTGAGGATGCGGGGCCGGATATGTGTGCCCAACGTAGATGGGCTCCGGGAGTTGACTCTTGAGGAGGCCCACAACTCGCTGTATTCTATCTATCCGGGTGATGCAAAGATGTACCATGATTTGAGACAACACTATTGGTGGATATGGATGAAGAAGGATATAGTTTGGTTTGTGGCTCGGTGTCGCAACTGTCAGCAGGTTAAGTATGAACATCAGAGACCGGGTGGCTTGCTTCTGAGGTTAGCGATCCCAGAGTGGAAGTGGGAGCGGATCACCATGGACTTCGTAGTTGGGCTCCCACGGACTTCGAGGAAGTTTGATGTTATTTGGGTTATTGTGGATCAGCTGACCAAGTCCGCGCACTTCATTCCAGTTGGCACTACATACTCTTCAGAGCGGTTGCCTGAGATTTACATCCGAGAGATTGTTCTCCTATATGGTGTCCCAGTTTCCATTATTTCAGACAGGGGTACTCAGTTTACATAGCAATTTTTTAGGGCCGTGCAGCGAAAGTTGGGTAGTCAGGTTTAGTTGAGCATACCTTTTCACCTCAGATGGACGGGCAGTCCGAGCGCACTATTCAGATATTGGAGGACATGTTACGTGCTTGTGTCATTGACTTTGGGGGTTTATGGGATCAGTTTCTACCGCTCGTGGAGTTTATATATAACAACAGTTATTAGTCGAGCATTCAGATGGCTCCGTACGAGGCTTTATATGGGAGGAGATGTAGATCTCCAGTAGGATGGTTTGAGCCGGGTGAGTCTAGGCTCTTGGGTACAAACTTGGTCCAGGATGAATTAGATAAGGTGAAATTGATTTAGGAGCGGCTTCGCATGGCGCAGTCTAGGCAAAAGAGCTACACGGACAGGAAGGTCCATGATGTGTCTTTTATGGTTGGGGAGAAGGTTTTGCTGAAGGTATCACCCATGAATGGTGTTATGAGGTTTGGGAAGAGGGGCAAGTTGAGCCCCTGGTTCATTGGGCCTTTTGAGGTGCTTTAGAGGATACGGGAAGTGGCTTATAAGCTTGACTTGCCGCCCAGCTTGTCGAGTGTGCATCTAGTGTTTCATGTTTCCATGCTCCGGAAGTATGTTAGCGATCCGTCCCATTATTTTAGACTTCACCACGGTTCAGTTGGAGGGTGATATGACTTATGATGTGGAGCCGGTGGCCATTTTGGATCGACAAGTGCGAAAGTTGAGGTCAAAGGACATAGCTTTGGTGAAGGTGCAGTGGAGAGGTCAGCCTATGGAGGAGGCCACCTGGGAGACTGAGCGGGAGATGCGGAGCAGATATCCATGCCTATTCCAGACTCCATGTATGTTTTTAGACCCGTTCGAGGATGAACGGTTATTTAAGAAGGGGAGGATGTAACGACCCAGCCGGTCGTTTCGAGAGTTATAGCCCCATTTTTCCCATTTCTGCTTCCTTTTATGCTTTTCAGCTATGTTATGATATGCCAGGTTAGTTGGTTCAGGTCCGGAGTAGTTTCGGAGTGGATTGAGACGCTTAATCTCTTATTTAGAAGCTTAAGTTAGAAATGTCAACCGGATGTTGACTTATATGTAAACGATCTCTGAATTGAATTTTTGATGGCTCCATTAGCTTCGTTTGGTGATTTTGGACTTAGGATCGTGTCCGAAATGTTATTTGGAGGTCCGTAGTGGAATTAGGTTTGAATTGGCGAAAGTAGGAAATTTGGCGATTTCGGTCGACGGTGGAAAATTTGATACCGGGGTCGGAATGGATTCCGGAGGTTGGACTAGGTTCGTGGTGTCATTTGTGATGTGTGTAAAATTTGAGGTCATTCGGACATTGTTTAGTAGGTTTCGGCGTCGTTTGTGAAATTCGAAAGTTTAGAAGTTCTTAGGCTTAAATCCGAGGGTAATTTGTGTTTTGATGTTATTTTGAGTGATTCGAAGGCTCGACTAAGTTTGTATGTTAATATATGACTTGTTGGTATGGTTAGTTGAGGTTCCGAGGGGCTCAGGGTGATTCTGGGTGGTTAACGGATTGTTTGAAGTTGGAAAACTGCAGTTGAAGCTGCTACTACTAGTATTTTCGCACCTGTGGAGGGGGAGCCGCAGGTGCGTGGTCGCTGGTGTGCTTGGTAAGCCGCATATGAGGACATAGAGGACCTGGGATGAAACCATAGGTACGTAGATGTGGCCGTATCTGCGAGCTCGTAGATGCGAGGCGGAGTCGCAGATGCGGAAATGAGGAGGCCTGGCAGTGGCCGCAAGTGCGAGGTCTTTTCCTAACCTGCGAGGTCGTAGAAGCAGATAGGGAGCGCAGGTATGGAGATGGGCACTTAAGTGATTTTCCGCAAATGCGGAGATTTGTGCGCAAAAGCGGCTCCGCAGGTGCATATTTTGAGCCGCAGGTGCGAAAAACCTGGGCAGAACCTATAGATAGAAGACTTCGCGAATATTTGTTCCTTTCCACCATTTTCAAGCCGAACCTTGGAGCTTTTGGAGTGATGTTTGAAGCGGATTCAAGGATATTCACTGAGGTAAGTTGCTTGAGCTCTAATACTCCTAGCTATGGTGTTTTCCCATTGTTTTCTCACCTAATTAGTAGGATTTGTGAAGCGAAATAAGGGGTTAGGGCTTGGGATTTTGGAGAGAGAAATTTTGGGATTTGAGGGACCAAATATGGTCGGATGTTGATGAATTTAGTATGGGTAGACTCGGTAGTGAATGGGATTTCGAGTTTTGTGACTTTCGTCAGATTTCGAGATGTGGACCCGGGGGCCGGGTTTGAGTGAATTTCGGGATTTGGCCCATAATCTGGTATTTTCCTTGTGGGATTCATTCTTTAGCTCATATGGATCATATTTTATTGCTTATGGCTAGATTCAGGTCATTTGGAGGCAGGTTCGAGTGGAAAGGGAATTTCGGAGTAGGAGTTCTACGCTATTGAGGTAAGTAATATTTTTAAATCTTGTCTTGAGGGTATTATACCCGGAGTTTGGTATAATGTGACTGTTTGAAGGTGGCACCCATGCTAGGTGACGGGCGTGTGGGTGTACGCCGTGAGGGATTGAGCCTTGGTCCGTTCCGGGAGACTGTGAAGTCTAATAGACTTTAATGGTGTTTATAGGCATTCCTCTCTACTAGAACTTGACTGCTTTTCATGTTAGAAATCATGGTTAGGCTATATTCCTGCTCATGGTAGTTATATTCACTCATAGTGATTCTTGTACATGTTTACCTCAGTCTCTGTTATTTTTCCCTGATGATATAATGTAACACTTTGATTTGGACTTTTTTCCCTTTCTTTGCTGAGAGTTGTGAGATTAGAGAGGTTCATGACTGAGTAAGGCCGAGGGCCTGGTTGTGAGGTATTGTTCTATGGNTTGAGGGCCTGGTTGTGAGGTATCGTTCTATGGCACGTGAGTTCTCTGTGTAGCGTGTGAGTTGCCCATGAGGATCCTTAAAGTTTATACTATGGCACGTGAGTTGTCTGTGCAGTACGTGAGTTGTCTGTGCAGCACGTGAGTTGACCGTGCAGATTATAGCGCTTGGGCTGTAGGAGTCCCTCTTGAGTCTAAACACCCCCAGTGAGCGCATGTACCTATTGAGCGTGTGCATTGAGGGCTGAGAGTTGAGTGTCGAGTTGTTAAGAGTTGGCTATTACTCTAAGAGGTTGTACTTGTTTTCCCTTTGTTGATGCATTTATCTCTACTTGTCATTGTTGTGAAATTCCTTAAGGAATTCTATATCGAGAGTACCTGCACTTTAACTATATAAAACTGGCTTGATTTAAACTGCCGGATTTTAAGGTATGTCTATTCGTTGCTGGAATTATTGAAAATGAACTGTACTGTATAGCTCGTTACTTCTTCTCATTTCCTTATTTATTTTTGTTGCTTGCTGAGTTGGTTGTACTCATGCTACACCCTGCACTTCATGTGCAAATCTAGGTGTGTTTGATCAGGGAGGTCGTTGAGTTCGGGCGCGATCGAGTGCCGGAGACTACGAAGTAGCTGCCGGCGTCCGCAGGACATTGTCTCTCCTTCTATATTTCTTTCTATCTTATATTGATACTTAGACACTGGTTGTATTAGTTTGGTTATCTAGATGCTCATGACTTAGTGACACCCCGATGTTTAGGACTGGTTTCCGCATTTTGATTCTATATTGAGTTCAACTTTTGTTTTATGAAAATTTCTGATATGAAAAAGTTTAAACTACCTCTTCTATTGAATTACTAGAGTATTTTGGGAAAGTCGGCATGCCTAGTACCATCGATAGGCGCCATCAAGACAGGTTAGGTTTTTGGGTCGTGACACCACTTCAAACCATAAAGTTTCCCAAGTTCTATGCCATGCA
>AWOL01S0014384.1:16801-33092 GCA_000715115.1 Nicotiana otophora
TATATATATATATATATATATATATATATATATATATATATATATATATATGGTGTGAAAGGTCATGAGATGGATGAATTTTTATTTATGATTCCTTTCTGCGCAAAAAAAACATTTTTGGGAGTATCGGTAGTCACCGAGGAAGGGTAAGTTGAAATAACTTAACCCCGAAACTACACATGCCAGTGTAGGAGTGCATTGTGAATACACATCCACCAACACACATTAGGGTGAGGCGGATGGGCCGCTTTGTGTAGAGATTATGATTGTGAATACACTTCCACCCGCACACATTGGGGTGAGGCGGTAGGGCTGCTTTGTGTAGAGATTGTGATTGTGAAACACCTCCACCCGCACACATTCGGGTGAGGCGGCATGGCCGCTTTGTGTAGAGATTGTGGTTGTGAATACAACTCCACCCACACACATTGGGGTAAGGGAATGTAAGGGCCCGTTAAAATTTCCTAATGACTTAATATTTAAAATTTGCACCAGCATTATTTGGGAATTACGTATTCGAGTATTAAAGGAGATCTATGGAATTTAACCATGTTGTTTTGTAATAAAAATATATGTTGAAGATGTGTTTGATCATATTAAGGAGTTTTGTGAATGAGAAGAATTATTGTATAACAAGTTAAATATATTAAATGGAAAAAATGTTTTTATGTAAATATGGCTTCATACTTATATGAAGGTTTGGAAGTCAATTCGGGTCTATATCATAACAGTGTATCAATTGAGGGTGAGTGAAATGTAAAAGAAAACAACTAGGAGCGTGCTAGGGCCTGTGCAATGCGCGGATTGTGGCACACCAGCCCTCTTAGTAACTTTGGAAACCAGTGAAGTATATGCATTTGGCGCTGGCACTGGCACGCTACCCCCACCTGAAGCTTTTCTTTTAACTACTCACATTGGGGCTTCATATCCCCCATTTCCCTTGGACGGATTCTGGAGATCTTCTCCACTCTCCCAAGACCACAAACTCCTCTCTACTTCAAGGTAAGCAATCCCATTATCTTGGTGTGAAATCACATTATTTCTACACTAGTATTGATGAAATCTACACATGAAATCCTTTGATTTTCAAGAAATTTCTTCAACAACTCAAAAGGAGGGTTTTGCAAGATATCTTCCAAAAGGTAATCATACACCCTTATACTTACATGCATGGATTTATTATGGGAAAATGAGTATGAATTAAGTATTGTAACTCGTGGGATGGTGATTGGAAGCCATAATTTCCCAATTTAAATACATAACCATTATAGAGATTGAAAGGTGATTATTTGATGGAAATTTGTTGGTTGGGTGTGGATGGTTGGATATGTATGTGATGTTGGAAGTTATAAAATACTTAAGGATGATAGTGAGATGGAGTATTTGTAAAAATGATTGTATTTGGAAGAACAAATCCATGGTTAAGAGTTGTAGAGATGTATGCCTACTAGGTGTTTGATAAAGTGCCTAAATGACTTAAATTGTAGCAATTGCTGCTAATATTGGTCCCATTGGGTGTTGTTATTGTATATTGGAGTTGCTTAGTGTAGTGGATCATTGTAATATCACAAAGTGGCTAATTTAAGGTATACGGACTAAACAACTTTCTTAAAACCGAATTCTATGATGTTCCCGTATGTTTCAAGTATGGTTGGCTCAAGTTCCTTATTACCATGTTCCGAGTTGTTCCCAATAAATTCGATTGTCCCAAGTAAGTAAAGTGTCAAGAAATGTATTCAAAATGTGTTCCGAATGTTTCTATCACATTATGTTATCTCTCGGGAATGTGTTGAAGAATGATATGTGTATTAAAATGTTATGGCATTGAGTCGTGTTTCAAATGAAAGTTATGATGCCAAATTGTGGGAGAAAAACTTAATGTGCTTAAGACTCTTAATTTCTCATATGTGTACCTAAATGCTGGATTTGAAATACCTTGTTGTTGATAATCTATAAAGATGCTGGAAAATGAAAGAAGTGGATTGAAGATATAAAGTGTGGCCACCGTGATAACAATGAAAGTTATACTTGTGGCCAATGGTGCCAATGGAATGAAATGATGTGAGAAAGGTTAATAAATAAACCTTGATTCAATTGTTCCAATTTGACTTCGAAAATAGATTTGCCTAAAAGCTTATGTACTCAAGGCGTGCCCAAATGTGGTTGTTTCAACTAATGTTATGCTTTATAAGTATCTCCAATGTGTTTTGAGCTCTTATATATTCAGGAGTTGAGATTGTGTATTTCCCTTTTGGGGAAAAGTATTTCAAGAATAAATATTGTGTTACTCTTTTATTATTTTAACTTGTGCTTCGATTTCTAATCATTTTACTCTGTTTCTTGGAAAGCAATCCATTGTTTTTATACTAATGAACCTAAAGTTGTGATTTCCGGAATATTCTATTTTTTGATATTTATGATGGTGATCCATGAAAGGAAAGACATGAAAGTGTGGTATATGAAATACGGCCATTGTGCCATGAAAGAAGAATTATATGTATGGCCAAGAGAGCTAATAAAATAATGATATTGTAAGTGGTTGAATATACCAAGGAGGCTATATACGGTATGAAAAGTTATGAGGTAAATGTATTTTTATTGTTGTTTCCTTTGTATGCAAATAAAAAATATCTTTGGGAGTATCGTTAGTCACCGATGAAGGGTAGGTAACAACCTAACTCCAAAACTACACATGCCGGTGTATTAGTAATTGAGGGGTAAATCCCCGTATTGATATGATGACATTATTCCCCTTAATTGGGATGAGATTGATGTGATGATACTATTACCCTTATTTGGGATGAGATGATTTCTAGTAAAGGGAGATGTCGATCCACACGGCATTATGGTTAGATGGCCTAGCCGGTCGGGTCGTAATCGGACGCCATGCTGCACATATGGTGGTGATTGTGATTGAGATAATGATTGAAGTTTGTGATAGTAATTGTGATCGTGGTTGATGTATTCGGGTGAGACGGCCTAGCCGATTGGGCCGTTATCGGACTCCGTGAAAAATACACGGTTGTATATCTATACCGGTACTAAAGATCTCCCAACCAAAAATAATATTATATTCATATTTGGATTATCACTTCATAGTATTATAATCATATTTTGGAAATTATTATGTTTTAACTTGGCATTTGGATATCATTGATTGTTGATTGTTGTTTCCATGGTTTTCCCTTTCTTACATTAGCATTCTATTTTGAGAGAGGACAATTTGCTTTACATACTAGTACTATTCCATATATACTAATGTCCATTTTTCCGGGAGCGCTGCATCTTTAATGGATGCAGGTGGTTCATCAGCGGGCATCTTTGGTCTTCGTTAGCAGTCACTCTCTATTTAACCGGTGTTGGTGAGGCCTACTCTATTCCGGGCCTGATATCATTTGATGTTGTACATTGTGCTTTGAGGTATAGCCGGGGCCTTGTTGCCAACACTTCCATACTACTCTTAAGTTGTAGTTAGAGGCTCCATAGACAGGTTGTGGGTGGTGTTTAATATTAGGAATTGAACTAGAAGTGTTGGTATTTGGCAAATATGTTTTTCATTATATCTATAAACTTGTAATATTTTAAAAATTGTAAATGAATTTCTTTTGAGAAATGGGAAAATAATGGGGAACATTACACTCTCCTCGTATATATATATCTTGATATTGATTTTATATTAGTCATGGGTAAGATTGGATAGAAGGAATCATTATCTCGGTTGAGCGTCGGTCACGCTCCCCGAGGTCGGGGCGTGATAGGGAATAACCCCTCCAGTGAATCTGGGGGAGATTGCATAAGAGTTTGGTGGTATAATGTGTCGAGACGTGGAGGGAACTTATTGCTAGGGGAAGATCCCTTGTTCTCATCAATGTCACCGCATCACCGAATCATGTGGTAAGAGAACATGAGAAATGATAGAGGAATATTGGTACTAATAAGCCAGATTGTTTGATTTGTAAGAAGCATCACTTGGGGAGATGTTGTATGACTCTGGAAATATGTTACGTTTGTGGAAAGAGAGGGCACAAGAAGAAACAATGCCCTAGGTTGGGTACACCCATCCCAGTGTGACCTATATGGGGGAAGGAACATTTGGCATCATGTCGTGAGTATGCTCAGTAGCGTGTTAGGAGTAGCATATTTGGGCTATTCCAAAGGCCCACACAGCAAACCAGTGCAGGGGTTGTTACTCCCGCCATGTAGGACTGGAGGAAGGACAAGGGGGATACTTTTGATGTATGCAAAAAGGGTAAATATCAGGCTAGTGGAGTGAGTTAGTTTAGCGAACCTCATCCTTGTTGCGTGAGGTGTATGAGATGTCATTCTGGGGTATGTCACTATGGTACCAATGTATGTTACGGATGTGGAGTCGAGGGGCGTCAGTTAAGGAACTGCTTCGTTAATCTAAAGTTACCAAGTAAGTTACTCCTTAGTATATCATTCTGAACACCACATGCTTTTCCTTGTTGTTTATGTAAATCTATAATAAGAACCTGCATAAATATGGTCTTAACAAGAATCTGAATCACAAAACATTGCATGTATCTACTATTTGAACGAGACACATTATTCGTGAAGCCTCTTAATCACAATTATCTTACTTACAACCTCTCGAGGAATTGAGTTCTATAATGATTTCTTTGCATTGAGTCACAACCCTAGGTAAATATTTTCCACTCGTTTTCCTGAATTCTCAACAAAGGACTATACTTCTGCACACACTATCATAATGTTTATCTACATGGTATCGAATCTAATGCAAGGTAGCCTAGTGTTGAGACCTTTCTTGAGAAACTATCTTTCTCTTGTGCAAGTGACTCATATGGTTTGAATAGTCACTTTACTCACTTTGGGAGCATTATCATAAACCATTTTCACTGTCTAGTCACATAAGAGCATATCGTAGCACCTATCATACGTGTACATGTCAATTGAAATGGTCACTTGTCCGCATAAAATTTCTTGGAAATTTGGGATTAACACAAATTCATCATGGGAACATCTTATATCTTCCCATCTCAGTATGACTTTCAATCCACCTAGTCATACCCCAGTGAGTAACTCACCTTGTTCCTAGTATTGTAGCGGCTCATGATGTGGCCGGGTGTTGCAGCTTGAGAGTTGTTATAGTAGAAACATGTTTAGTTCATAACAAATATTCATTTACTCCTTATACCTCTACAACGTGTCCCGTCTGTGCTCTTTAGTAGTAAATTCACTGTGTTACTTTCCAGACCCTGGTTGGATAACCATGAGAGATCACGTCCTTCTATATGTCGCTGTAACACTTCATTTCTCATAAGCACCCTCAATAGGCTCTCCGTCAAGGCCAAATGCACTTTTGGGGTTATCATATAATCATCTCGGCTCCTCATGTTTTTCCCATCCTTCATTAGCATCTGAGTACATTTCTAGTCAGAAGACCCGTGGCGTACTCATTACAAACATCTGCAAACCTTCTGTGATTATTCTATAGTGTATCCTTGGGTTCCGTTATCTTTAATCACTCATCTTCTAGAATCATTGACTATGTCATTGTCATGTGCGGAGAGTTTACTGTCCTTAATGTTCCACATCCCTGGGTGGATAGGAGTTATTTGTCTTTCTCCCCAGAGCATCATATTACCCATTATAACCTTTATAACAAATGATATCATTACAATGACTAACCATGTCTGCACTATTGGTATTAACCTTCATGTTTCTTAGGATATAACCTCCTGGAATGCCCTTCTTAGTACATTGATGGATTCTTGAACAATTCCAGCCTAATCTTGAACCTCGTTGTTCCTATTTGTAGTAAATCTATCCAGAGTTGCAGGTTCAAAAATGTCAAAGAAGAAACATCATTCCACGATCGAATATATTGGGTAGGAACTCTATGGTATATTCATACTAGCTCATCATAGAATAATAGTTAAAGGTCACCAAGGGTTTAATTTGGGTGTCCAACATAGAGATTTACAGTTTAAGAAAGTGAATAGGTTATTCTCAAGACTTTCTCCATGAAGATATTAAATGAAAATGTTAATAAAGGTAAAGTAGGTGTAGTACACATTGGGCGTTATGGAATCTTGGGGGAAATAGGCCGAGCTATGCGGATGATGTCTCCATCGTTGTTCTCCATGTACCTAGTGTTTCATGTGTCTATGTCCGAGAAAGTAGTCGGGAATCATTTTTCTATTATTCCGATAGAAGATGTGGAAGGTGAATTTAATGGGTAATTGGCTTATGAGAGGTACCTAATTGTCATCCTTGTTCGATAAGTCCGGAAGTTGAGATTGCCTCCGCCAAACTACTATGGCCATGTCTGTGAGTCGAGGAAGCTACCTCGAAGGCCGAGAGTGTTGTGGATAGATGATATTCTCACTTGTTTGTATAGCCAAATGGTTGTGGTTCAAAGGGTACTTTCTATGTGCTATGACTTAAAATATGTAAAGTTCATGTCAAGGAACCACTTCTGTTAATGTAATGCCTTTAATATTGACATTAGTGTTGTTGATATATATTATGATGCTTTGTTAAGTTATGTATGTGTTGTTAGGGTGGTTTTGATGTTACTCTGCCAGGTGGTTAGGCCCAAATTAAGGGGAAACTCTGCCGAAGTTTCTGAAAACTTTGGGAGTTAGTCAAATTTGGGGGATTGTGATGTGTGAAAAAGGAGATGAATTATGTTTGATGTTGTTGGCGGACTCTACTCCTCATTCGAGGACGAATGATCCTAAGCGGGGGGTGAATGTAAGGCCCCGTAAAATGTTACATAGAACCCGGGGTTTCGTGGTGCCGAGGTGGGCTAATATGTTCCAAGATTGTAGAAAATGAGTCGTGGTACGAACTTTTTGGTTTGTACAATGCATAGTGGAGGTGGTAGAAGAATTTGCAGAAAATGACAATTCTGTGGTCCATTATGCTATAGCGGATCTTTTCCACTGACCACAAAATGACCACATAATGAACCAGAAGCAACTCAAATTTTGAAAACTATTTTTGCTTGCCATATAATGATTCTTCTAGCCGCATAACTATTATGCTATTCTGAAATTGCATAGCGGAATAGACCAAACCCAACCCAGAATTTGAAAATCATTTGGTGGATGTTCTGCTTTTCGCATAATCATTCAGCTATCGCGGAAATGACATACAATTTTGTGGCCATCTTGCTTGCCATATATTAATTCTACTGGCCACATATCCTTTCTGCTACCACATAATTGCACCACATAATTGACTTCCGGGGTTAGTTTTGGAAATTTTCTTATCTGACCCCATTTTGATACAAGGCCTTAGGGGGTCATTTTATAAGATATAACTTGATATTTTTAGAGTAAGGGTATCCATTTATAGAGAGAGGGAGAAGCTATATCAAATTATATCCTCCAATTGTTGCTCAAATCTTGGGAATTCAAGAGGGAAACTCGCAAGACCTTCTACTTACAAGGTAATACTTCATCCCTAGATTTAATACAATATTTAATAATGGGTTTAGGCAGTATGTTATCAGGGTGGGGGTTGTGGGATGGCGACCAGTAAAACCATAAGCCCTCATTCTCGATGTGATTTTAGTGGGTTTGAAGCAAATGGTTGGGCATGCATGTGACTAACGATGGTTGATGGGTGTTGTAGGGATATTGTATAATGGTTGGCTGATTGAAAATTCATGGTGAGGGTAGAGGTTTTTCTATTATGGGACCTTGTAATCGATTTCACATATTAGGTGTTTGATGAAATGTTAGAATGGGCTAAATCTAAGANTGATTTTAGTGGGTTTGAAGCAAATGATTGGGCATGCATGTGACTAACGATGGTTGATGGGTGTTGTAGGGATATTGTATAATGGTTGGCTGATTGAAAATTCATGGTGAGGGTAGAGGTTTTTCTATTATGGGACCTTGTAATCGATTTCACATATTAGGTGTTTGATGAAATGTTAAAATGGGCTAAATCTAAGAGCACCTACCTAACTATGGTTAAATTTGGTTATTTTTCTATTGATTGAGGTTTCTAGGAGTGTGGGATGTTGTAGTAATCCAAGGAAAGTTGAAGAAAGGTATATTGGCTAAACTTCTCTTTTAGAATCGAATTCAATGACGTCCTAGTAAGTATCAAGTGTGGTTGGCTCAAGTTCCTAGTTAACATGTTCCGAGTCATCCCATATATGATTGTTCCAGAAGAAAAGAAAGAAAATATATGGTAGAGCTAGGACAGTTATTGTATGAGGTCTACCCAATGCTAGATGGAGAGGCACAATTTTACTATTCCGAATAAGCTTGTCTTAAAAGATATGTACTAGAAATGTGTACCGAATGCTCCTATCGTATTGTGCTCTCCTTTATACATATTTCCAATGTGATTTGAGTTCATACATACTCATGTATTGAAATTGTGTATTGCCCTCTTTGGGAAAAAGTATTTCAAGATTCAATGGTGTATTGCTTGTTTATGATTTTAACTTGTACTTCAATTTCCAGTCATTTAGCTCCATACTTTGGAAAGAAATCTATTGTGTTTAAAGCCTTCATTGATAATGAACTTCAAGTGATGATTTCCGAAATACTCTATGTTAGTATGTTAATAATGGCGATCTATGACAGTAAAGAAATGGAAGTGCGAAATATGAATTACGGCCATCGTGCCTTCAATGGAGAATCATATGAACGTCGTCGAAAGTATTAATAAAACTATATATTTATATGATGTGAAAGGTCATGAGGTGGATGTATTTGTATTGCTGTTTCCTTTGTTCGCAAAACAAAATATTTTTCGGAGTATCAGTAGTCACCGAGGAAGGGTAGGTTGCAATAACCTAACCCGAAAACTACATATGCCAGTGTAGGAGTGCATTGTGAATACACCTCCACTAGTACACATTGGGGTGAGGCGGTAGGGCCGCTTTGTGTATAGATTGTGATTGTGAATACACCTCCACCCGCACACATTGGGGTGAGGCGGCAGGGCCGCTTTGTGTAGAAATTTTGATTATGAATACACCTCCACCCGCATATATTGTGGTGACGCGGCAGAGACGCTTTGTGTAAAGATTGTGATTGTGATTACACCTCCACCCGCATACATTTGGGTGAGGCGGCAGGTCCGCTTTGTGTATATCAAATGTCTTTGGGTGAGATGGCCTACCCAATCGGGCCGTGATCGGACTCCATGCTAAAATCACGGTGGCATATCGGTACTAAAGATCTCCCAACCTAAAATAATACCACTTTTGTATTTTGAAAAGTTGTTATTTTTTAACTTGGCATTTGGATATCATTGGTTGTTGTTGCTGTTTCCATGGATTTCCCCTTTGTTTTATTGGCATTATATTTCGAAAACGGACATTTCTCTTTACATACTAGTACTATTCCATATGTACTAATGCCCCTTTTGCCGGGGGCACTGCATCTTCAATGGATGCAAGTTGTTCGTCAGCGGGCGATTTTGATCCTCGTTAGCAGTTACACTAGCTACTCAGCAGGTCTTGGTGAGCCATACTATGTTCCGGGCCTTATGTCCCTTGACATTGTTGTTTTTGTGTTTTAACGTATACCCGGAGCCTTGTCACCGGCACTTCCATTCTACTCTTCTGTTGTACTTAGAGGCTCCGTAGATAGGTTGTAGGTGGTGTTTGATGTTGGGAATGAAACTAGCAAGTGTTAGTATTTGGAAAACATGTTTTTAATCATATCTATAAACTTATAATATTTTGGAAATCATGTATGAATATCCTTTGAGTAATGGAAAAAGAATGTTGAACACTTGACTCTTCTCATTTCTATCACTTGTACTAATTCTTATATTGTTAATGGGCATGGTTGGGTACATCTAGCAAGCTTCCTAAACCACGGTATCTCACCATATTCAACAATAATTAAATCAATAAACATTTCATGAATAGTAATCAAATAATCAATAATAAACTTAAGCAGTAATATCTTAATTAAATAAGCAATTATTAAAAATGAAATAAATTCCTCCAGCATGGTTTGACTCAACCACAACGCATAAGTACTCGTCACCTCACATAGCAATTAGAGAAATACATCCTACTACCTCAAGTCAAGGTTAACCACGATACTTACCTCACTTTGCAACAAAATTCAAGATTCCAAAAAACCTTTGCCTGGCGAATTCGTGTCCGAAATCCTCAAATATAGTCATAAACAATTCAATATACTCAATACATATCGTAGGAATTAATTCCATATGAATTTACCAATTTTCCGGATTAAAATCCAAAATTCATCTCAAAACTCAATAGTGGGGCCCACATCTCGAATCTCAAAAAAACTTACAAAATATGAACACTCGTTCCGAGATTAGTCCAAACATACACAAATTATCAAATTCTGATGTCAAATGAACCTTCAAATCTTAAATTTTTTATTTTTTGGAAAGTTTTACAAAAATTCAAATTTCTTCCATCTAAATCCGAAATAAATGATGAATATTGACATGGATTTATGAAATATAATCACCTTTGGTTATAGAACACTTACCCAATTCAAAGTCGTAAAAACTCCCTTTGAAATCGCCTAAATCTAAGACTCAAAACTTAAAAATGAGTAAAAATGGTTAACTTCCAATTTTATGGGTGCTGTCCAAGCTTTTTCGCATCTGCGGACACTTGACCGCATCTACAGTTCCGCTTTTGCAAAACTTTTGGTCGCTTCTGTGGGCTGGCTCGCTTTTGCAGACTCGCTTCTGTGCAAGGCTGCCCTTTCCCCCTTTTCCCGCATCTGCAATGCGTGGGCCGCTTCCGTAACACCCCGTCCGCTTCTACAAACTGTACGCTTTTGCGAGGCATGGCTCGCTTCTGCGAGCTCACATCTGCGATCTAAAATGCGCAGGTGCGATTACACCAGAAGGCCAAAATATCAGATTTTCTTTAAGTCCAAATATTGATCCACTAACCATCTGGAATTCACCCGAGGCCCGCGGGACATAAACCCAATACAACAAGTCCTTAAACATCATACGAACTTAGTCAAGACCTCAAATCACATCCAAAAACGCTTAAACCACGAATCATATCCCAATTCAAGCTTAAGGAATTTAAGAATTTTCAACTTCTACATTCGATGCCGAAACCTATCAAGTCAAGTCCGATTGACCTCAAATTTTGCACACAAGTCATAAATGACATAACAGACCTATGCAAATTTCCAAAATCGGATTCCGACCCTGATATTAAAAAGTCAAATCCATGGTAAAACTTTGGAAATCTTTTGCCTTTAAATTTCTAGTTTTTGTTAAATAGCGATATTTTGATATAGGGACCTCTGAAGTCGATTTCGGGCATACAACCATGTCCCAAATCATGATACAGACCTACCAGAGCTGTCAAAACCATGATCCGACTCTGTTTTCTCAAAATGTTGACCAAAGTTAACTTAGTTGAGTTTTAAAGCTCTATTTCACATTTTAATCAATTTTTCATATAACAACTTTGCGAAAAATTATTCGGACTGCGCACACAAGTCGAGGAGTGATGATTAGTGCTTTTCGAGGTCTTATTACACAGAAATGAATGTTTAAATTAAAGATGACATTTTAGGTCATCACACTTCCCTTCAAAGAAAATCAGTTAAAACATTATATTTCCCTTTCAAGTGCTTGACTTGAAACTTGTCTGGACAAAACCACTCAGCCCATCCAAGAATTTGCGGATTCAGAATGACCTTTGGATTCAACTGGATCATCCTCGGAAAAGCCTTCATAATCATCTGTATAAGAAATTGTTAGTGAATTAGAAGAAAATTGAACTTTTTAATCCCATTTTTAAATGCAAGAGTCTCCTTGAACGTGGAATGATAGTGTTGTTCAGCATCCTTGAATCTTCCACTAGCATAACCATATATTTTTCTCTGAACATTTTCTTTCTCAAATAAAATTGCGCTCCAATATTCATTACTGGCAGCTGTCTGCAATATTGTATTTCCATATGAGACATCTCTTTTAGTTTTTCTCACCGCATTGTTTTGATCCTTGCCCCATGGCTAGGCATTTTGCTTCAAAATTTCTGTGAGAGGAGAAATATATGTATAAAAATAGGAATAAAATCTCTCACTTAATTTATTATTCCCAAACACTACTGTATTTGCTTCGTTGTGAAACCAATATCGGGGAACTTGAGATGTTCTTTAGAAATACGAGGACCTGAGGTGTGTTCTCCATGGGAATAATTCATGCCCAAAAATCAATCTCTTTTTTTGCAAAAAATTATTTTTTTGGCTAAAAGGATGATGCCATTTTTTTGCATTAAAAATGCAAAATGATTGATCAAATTTATATGCTCCTCCCAAGTATCACTGAATAGTAAAATATCATCAATATAAATAAGTTATGTGTGAAGGATGGACTGAGATATTTTAATCATGAACTTTTGAAACAAAGATGGAACAGTTTTTAAACTGAAAGGCACGACTTTCCACCGAAAATGGTGATCGGAAATACAAAAACCAATTTTCCCCTATCATCCGGGTGGATTCCCAAATACCAAAAGCCTGATTTGAGATCAAACATAGAATAATATTTTTTTTGACAGGTTCAGACAAAAGGGTGAGCTTATTAGGGATGGAAAACTTGTCATTCAAAAGAAAATAATTGAGTGGTTGGTAATTAATTGCCAATCTCAATTTACCTCTAGTTTGCTAAGCTTTTTTGTTAACATAAAATGCTTAGCACGCCCATTGTGAATTTGATGGCACAATGAGATAAAAATTCACTTGCTCCCGATACTCCTTTTTTGCAAGTTGAAGGTGGTCTGTATTCATACCAATGTGACTCGCCAGTGCAGGATTGATATTATCCTTTTTCTTCAAAGTTAGCTTAATGAAGAACTCTTCATTTATCCATAATGATTGTCATATTTTGTTAAGAATTCAATGTGAGATTCTACATAGGAGTGTTGTGTGATTTGTGCTTCGATTTCACTGACTTGATCTTCTTTTGTGAGCTGGAACAATCTCAGGACTACACAATACAACTTAAATTGCTTTTTGAATGCTATCCCATTGACTTTGATCTGGTGTCTATCCTGCAAAACCCTGTAAATGTCAAAACCAATAATCAAATCCATACCTGGGACATGTTACTCAATCAATTTGCTCATGTACTTCAGTCCTAGGAAGAATTCAATAGTGATCGGGTGCTTGGTAATGACAGTTGCGGTCAGAATTCCATTTCATTTTGTGTTGAAATTCTTGCAGTACGACACCCAATACTCATATTGTAAGACTGCATGATTAATGAGTGAGGAGGCTGCTTCTAAGTCAAAGAATGTTATGGCATGTGTTTGTTTGTCCCACATGGATGCATAGACTTTGATTTCTGCTTCAGGATCACCGTGATGCTTTGGATCTCTTCTTTCACCTTTCGCTTTGGTTTTTAAATTTGGTAATGTCATTTCCATATTCTTCATAAACATCCAGGCAAAAATAGAGTCTCTCCTGTGGGCTTATCTCCAAGTGAGAAAACTGATTCAAGATTGACATATTCAATGAAATGAATGCATATTTAATCTATAATTTCATAGAGAAGTTTAATAGACTGCTTGGACTGCAGGTAGTTTCGCGCAAAATGTCATATTTTATTTCAAATACAACGTGCTCTATTTCTCCTTGCATTGCCTGGCCTTCTCCTTCTAAAGTATTTAGTATTCAAAACCGTCGCTTGAGAATTTTTGCGACCTGAATATTTTGAACTTCTTCTTTGGTGCCTGGCATGAGCAATCTTTCATTCCAATGATTAAATATAACATGTGGCAAGATCTATCAAGTGCTGGATCATTCTTCATTATCTGTTTGGTTGCGGAGGAATCATATCTCCTTTCTGGAATGGGCTCATCAGTCCTCCTATGTTGATCATCGTCAACTTTGAAGACCTCTTTCTCCCTGGGCTGATTCATGAAAATCGAAAGTTCCTCTTTTGAAGAAACATATGAGGAATTAGTACTTACCTCAAAACTATCCTCTATTAGAACTTGTTGGATCGAATCATCAATAAGATCCTCTTTTTTCTTGGTATCGAACCCTTGAGATGTTACCTCTTCTAAATCTCTATGTGGTTTGGAGGGTAGAGATCTTGAGGTTCTCATAGTTAGCATTTTTGTTTTAGCTTTCTACTACATCCCTATTCCTTTTCGGTTGTCTCTAGGCTACAAGTGCATATTTGTATCCAAACTAATTTTGCGATGTCAAATTCGGGTTCTTTAATAGTTAGAGAAAATTGATTATGAGCAACTATATGAATTTTTCTTTGGGGGGAGGAAAAGATAAAAAAATGATAGTCTAGATGAGGAGGGGGATAACTTTGGGTGGAGAATGTACTTGTGGGAGGAAGAGAAGTGACTTGAGGACACATGAGTTTCATGGGAACAAGGTGATCACTTTTCAAGAGATGTAGTTATTTGGAGACACCATGAGTTTAGAGACACCGTCACTTTATGGAATAAATGGAAAAGAGAAGTACCCAGCGGACAATTATCGTACTGCAATCTTACTAAACTGTGGTTCAAGGCTTTGATGAGTCCTGCATGTTGGGAATACTTTCCTACAAACTGTTCGACCTTTTTCTCATTTTTCACACCACTAAACATTTTATTCTGAGTGTGTAAAATATTTTTAACAGTGCTATCAATGTTGTTCAAGATTCTATTTTGAGAAATAGAATTTTCAGACTGACAATTGATTGTTGCTTCAATGTCACTAGATGGTGGTTTTTCTCCTGAGGGCAAAACAACATTCTTTTTGGGGATTTTGGGAGCATGATCTGCACCATATTTACTGAAATGTTCAAGAGGTGCAAAATCATGGGTATATCCGCTGCTAACAGGGCTATACATTAGTATTTCAGGATTGTTGGAAAAAGTGGCTACCTCATCATCTTCCCAACTAGGGTGATTGGCCTGGCATTTTCTCTAGAAATTTTGGCCATTCCTGAGGATTATGGATGACAAGGTATTTATACTTACCTAGGAGTTGAGCAAGCCAAGTGATGGGTTGCCTTTTTCATACCTTTGTCGAAGGCATTCTGCAGATGATTTGCACTTTTTCTTTCTCGCCTTCTTGTTTTTCTTTCTGGGCACCCGATAGTATTCTGCTAGCTCCTCAAGGCATTCTTGGTAGGAACATTCAACGTTCCATGGGTAGTGACATGTGAAAGGAACCTTGAACCACTACACATTTTTACCTTCGATGTCAAAGTGCACAGTCCATTCCATTGTCGGGCATGCTTCCATCTATTCATTCAAATAAATACTCTGGATTATATCCACAAGGAGAGTGGTACACGGGATGTATTATATGGAAAGAAAAAGTAGCCTGGATTGGCTTTTTAAGGTGAGAGTGGTCGAAAGCTATGACATGTGTTTGTTTCTCCCACTTGGATGCATAGACTTTGATTTTTGTTTACGGGATCACCGTGATGCTGTGGATCTTTTCTTTCACCTTTGGCTTTGGCTCTGCAATTTGGTAATGATCATCACGATATTCTTCATAAACATCCAGGGAAAATAGAGTCTCTTCTGTGGGCCCATCTTCAAGTGAGAAAACGGATTCATGATCGTCATCTTCGCTGAAATGAAAGCCTGTGTAGTTTGTAATTTCAGAGAGAAGTATAATACTACTTCGATTGTAGGCAATTCCTCGCAAAATGTCATATTTTATTACAAATAAAATATTCTTTATTTCCTCTTTCATTACCCTGCCTTCCCCTTATAAAGTAGTTTTTTTCCTTCTGAACTTGGACCTGTCTCTTGAGAATTTTGGAAACCTGAATCTTTGGAACTTCTTCCTTGGTACCTCGCATGAGAAATCATTCTTTTATATGATCAAGTCTGACCTGGGAAAGCTCTATCAAGTGTTGGATCATTCTTCATTATTTGTTATAGAGTAGATCTTTTTGCACCTATATCATCAAGAGCATAAAAAATGGCTTGCCTAATGTAACTAATTTTTGGAGCATTTATTGACTGGTATTTATCTTATATGATGTCATGGTTCGACCAGTATACATCTTTGGTCGGGATAATACAAATTCTTATTTTATATTGACATCCCCAGACCAAAAAGGATTTTTGCCATTGTTTTGGAAATGTTTGTCAATGATGTCTCTTTCCAAAGACAGACACTTCATTTAAAAAGGTTGTCTTCGACGTTTTGCATGCCTTTCTCCAGCATCACCGCAGAAAACTTCATGCAAGATTCTAATGTTAAAAGTAAAATTTTGGGAAGTAAGGAAAGCATTATTATCTTGCGACCCAAGGGAATTCCACCAGTCTCGAAGAATACCTTAATGG
>AWOL01S0014384.1:54072-67610 GCA_000715115.1 Nicotiana otophora
GGTTTATTCCCAATAGCTGGTATCAGAGCACAAGTTCTGCTCGCTCACAGAAGTACTATTCACTGTCGGTAGTACTATCCTCGGTGAAAAATAACATGTCCGGAGTAAAGTACGAGGTAGAAAAATTCAACGAAGATAACGGTTTCTCAACATAGCAAAGAAGGATGAGGGATATACTTATCCAACAAGGATTACACAAGGTACTAGATGTTGATGCCAAAAAGCCTAATACCATGGAAGTTGAGGACTGGGCGGACATGGATGAAAGGGCTGCTAGTGCAATCAGGTTGCACTTATCGGATGATGTCGTAAATAACATCATTGATCAAGACACCACACGTGGCATTTGCACAAGGTTGGAAAGCCTATACTTGTCCAAAATGCTGACAAATAAATTGTACCTGAAAAAGCAATTATAAGCCCTACACATGGGTAAAGGTACTAATTTTTTGTCACATTTAAATGTGTTTAACAAACTAATCACATAGCTCGCCAACCTCGAAGTGAAAATCGAGGAAGAAGATAAATCCATCTTGCTATTAAACTCATTACCATCTTCGTGCGATAATTTGGCAACAACCATCCTGCACGGTAAGACTACCAGTGAGTTGAAAGATGTCACGTAGGCTCTTCTACTCAACGAGAAGATGCGAAAGAAGCCTGCAAATCAAGGACATGCTCACATCATAGAAGGTAGAGGTAGGAGTTATCAAAGGAGTTTGAGCAATTATGGTAGATTCGGCGCTCGTGGGAAGTCTAAGAAACAATCCGAATCATGAGCCAAAAATGGCTACAATTGTGATCAACCAGGTCACTTCAATATAGATTGCCCAAAGCCAAAGAAGGGCAAAAGTGAAAGTAGTATCCAGAAGAATGATGACAACACAACCGCCATGGTGCAAAACAATGAAAATGGTGTCCTCTTTATAAATGAGGAAGAGAATGCATGCACTTGTCAAGTCCCGAGTCGGAATGGGTGGTTGATACAGCAACATCTTACCATGCCACACTGGTAAGAGAAATATTTTGTAGATATGTAATAGGTGATTTTGGAACTGTGATAATGGGTAACACGAGTTACTCAAAGATCGCGGGGATCGGTGACATTCATATCAAGACAAATGCCGGATGCACATTGGTCTTAAAGGACGTGCGACATGTACCTGATTTGTGAATGAACCTGATCTCGAGAATTTCTTTAGACTAGGATGGATACAAGAACTATTTTTCAAATCAAAAGTGGAGACTCACCAAGGGATCATTAGTGATTGCAAAGGGAGTTGCTCGTGGCACGTTGTACAGGAAAAATGCAGAAATATTCCAAGGTGAATTGAACACGACACAAGATGATATTTCTGTAGATTTGTGGCACAACATAATGGGTCATATGAGCGAGAAAGGATTGCATATTCTTGTCAGGAAATCACTCGTTTCTTGTGCCAAAGGTACAACGGTAAAACCTTGTAACTATTGTTTAGTTGGTAAGCAGCATAGAGTCTCATTTCAGACATCCTCTAAAAGAAAATTGAATATACTTGATTTTGAATATTCTAATATTTATGGTCCAATAGAAATTGAATCGATGGGCGGTAATAAATATTTTGTTACTTTTATTGATGATGCTTCATGAAAATTATGGGTTTATATTTTGAAAACTAAAGATCAGGTGTTTCAGGTTTTCTAAAAGTTTCATGCTCTATTGGAAAGGGAGATGGGTCAAAAGCTAAAGAGTTTCCAAAGTGACAATGGAGGTGAGTACACTTCAACGGAATGTTAAGGATATTGTTCAAGTCATGGGATCATACATGAAAAGACAGTTCTTGGAACCCCACAGCATAATGGCGTAGCCGAGATGATGAACCGCACCATTGTTGAGAAGGTGAGAAGCATGCCCAGAATAGCTAAACTTCCTAAGTCATTATGTGGTGAAGCAGTTCAGACAGCCTGTTACCTGATCAATCGGAGTCCATCAGTTCTGTTGGCATTTTACATCCTAAAAAGAGTTTGGACCAACAAGGAGGTGTCCTACTTGCATCTGAAGGCGTTCGGTTGTAGAGCTTTTGCACATGTACCAAAAGAGCAGAGAACAAAGTTGGATGATAAATCTATTACGTGCATATTCATTAGATATGGAGATGAAGAGTTCAAATACAAATTGTGCGATCCTATAAAGAAGAAGGTCATCGGAAGCAGAGATGTAGTCTTACGAGAAAGTGAAGTTGGAACTACTGCTGATATATGTCCGAGAAGGCCAAGAATTGTATTATTCCTAACCTTGTTACTATTCCTTCTACTTCTAACAATCCCACAGGTGCAGAAAGTAGGACCGACGAGGTTGCCGAGCATGGGGAGCAGCCTGATAAGGTTATTGAGCAGGGGGAGCAACTTGATGATGATGTCGAGCAAGTGGATTACCCTGTCATGAAGAAGAACAACCTCAACCTCTATGGAAATCAGAAAGGCCAAGGGTAGAGTCATACCGGTACCCTTCCACAGAATATGTCCTCATCAGTGATGAAGGGGAGCCAGAAAGTCTTAAAAGGGTGTTGTCCCATCCAAAAAAGAACTAGTGGATGAAAGCCATGCAATAAGAGATGGAATCTCTACAAAACAATGGCATGTACAAGCTGGTTGAACTTCCAAAGAGTAAAAGACCACTCAAATGTAAGTGGGTCTTTAATCTCAAGAAAGATGGAAATGGCAAGCTGGTCAGATACAAAGCTCGATTGGTGGTTAAAGGCTTCGAGCAAAAGAAAGGTATAGATTTTGATGAATGTTTCTCACATGTTGTCAAAATGACTTCTATTAGAACAATTTTGAGCTTTGCAGCCAGCCTATATCTTGTAGTGGAGCAGTTAGATGTGAAAACTTCATTTCTTCATGGACATTTAGAAGAGGAGATTTACATGGAGTAGCTAGATGGATTTGAAGTAGCTAGAAAGAAACACATGATGTGCAAATTGAATAAGAGTCCTTATGAATTGAAGCAGGCACCAAGGCAGTGGTACATGAAGTTTGACTCATTCATGAAAATTCAAACATACATAAAGACCTATTGTGATCCATATGTATACTTCAAAAGATTTTCTGATAATAACTTTATTATATTATTGTTGTATGTGGATGACATGTTGATTGTGGGATAAGATAAGGAGCTGATTGCAAAGTTGAAGAGAGATTTGTCCAAGTCATTTAATATGAAGGACTTGGGCCCAACACAACAAATTCTAGGAAGGAAGATAGTTCGAGGGCGAACAAGCAGAAAGTTGTAGCTATCTCAGGAGAAGTATATTGAACGTGTACTGGAACGCTTCAACATGAAAAGTGCTAAGCCAGTCAGCACACCTCCTGCTGGTAATATGAAGTTGAGCAAGAAGATGTGTCCTACTACAGTGGAGGAGAAAGGGAATGTGGCTAAAGTTCCTTATTCTTCAGCAGTCGAAAGATTGATGTATGTAATGGTATGCAACAGACCTAATATTGCTCATGCAGTTGGTGTTGTTAGTAGATTCCTTGAAAATCCTGGAAATGAACTTTTGGGAAGCAATCAAGTGGATACTCAGGTACCTAAGAGGTACTTTAGGAGATTTAGTGTTTTGGAGGATCTGATCCAATCTTGAAGGGCTACACGGATGCTGATATGGCAGTTGATATTGATAATCGTAAATCAACTATAGGATAACTGTTCATATTTTTATCGGGAGCTATATCATGGCAGTCAAAGTTGTAGAAGTGTGTTGCACTCTACACAACTGAAGCCGAGTATATTGCCTCTATTGAAGCTTGCAAGGAGATGGTTTGGCTGAAATGGTTCCTTTGAGAGCTTGGACTACATCAAAACAAGTATGTTGTCTATTGTGATAGTCAAAGTGTAATAAACCTGAGCAAAAACACTATGTATCATGCAAGGACAAAGATCCATACAATTGTGAATCCTTTGGATATGCTGACCAAGATGGTACTAAGAGACAAGTTCGAGCTATGCAAAGAACTTGTCGTCATGCACTCAAACTAGAATACAGTGCTACCTCCTCTAAATGAATGAGACTAGAGGGAGAGATTGATGGGGTCCATCGCATTCAAAAGCCAAAGTAATAGGCATGTGCCTAAGGAAATTATTCAGTTGAGAGTTTCTTTGGTTTGGTAGCCAACTTTGTTGAATTGGTAACATTGAAGAAAAAGAAGGAAAAGTGTATGCAAATTATCAAATATAGTAGGCTACAAAGAGTGAGGCTTTGGCTATAAAAGGAGAGCTCCAGCTCTCATTTCTACACACACATAAAGAGTAAGTTATTATTCCCCTTTTATTACCGTGAATATTATTTTTGTAGAGGGATTATTCCCAACAAATTCCTGGCTATATTCTTTCTGGTGAACACCACCAGAATCTCGAGGACTCTTGGCCTCCCTGTCCTGTCTCCTGGCCCTGCAAACCCTCCAATCTTCGTGTGATTTCTACCACTTGCTGGTATGGAGTATCAGTCTCCAACTATCGAGCCATGTTCAATCTAATCCCATAGTTTAGCCCCTTGATAAATTGACGGACTCGATCTCTAATTGTGTAAACCAAGGTAGGTGCATATCTGGACAACTGACTAAACTTCAGAGAATACTCTGATACGATCATAGAACCCTCGCGCAACTGCTCGCGCCATGTATCCCAAAGGCTCCGGGGAACAAACTCTCAATAACATCTCTAAAAATTGAGCCGATATGAGTGAAGCTGCCTCGGTTGGGCTACCTTACTCCCAAGCCCGCCACGACTAGTATGCTAGTCCAGATCGCTGGAATGAAGTGAAAGAAACCCCGCTCATCTTCACTATACCCATGTTTTGAAGAATATAGTGGCACTTTTCGAGAAAGCCTTGTGTGTCCTCTGTAGCTAGGCCACTGAAAGAAGGAGGATGGTATTTTCTGTATCACTCGAGCCCGAGCTACTCCTCCTTAGAAGTTGATGCCCTAACCCCAGCCTGAACTGGGACAACCAGTTGCACTGGTATTACCTATGGGACCTGCTCAACATGGAATCACTTCTCTAGGGTATGGGCCGCTGGAGTGTGCGCTCCTACCCCAGCCTGAGATGTTGCTGTTGCTAGTGGAATCAACCCTGCCTGAGCTAGATTACCAAATATGATCAAGAACTGGGCGAGCATCTCGTCAAATGCAGGGGTAGCAACAAGTGCCGCAAGTGCCTACCTCCCAACTCGAGCTACCGGTGACTCCTCTGTCATAGCTCGTGTAGCTGCTCTGGCTACACTACATTCCCCTCCTTGTCCTCTCCCGAACCCTGACCCTGACCCCGGCCCCAACCCCGGCCTCTCGCGGCTCTATTAGGGGGCACGGGTATCTGATCGTCGGATCCGGCGATGCATGTCCTCACCATCTGTGAGAGAATAGAAAGACATAGATTTTGAAATCTAAAGTCAACAAATTTGCATGATAATGGATCAAATAAGTGAAGTTTCCTAACAGTTCCATAGCCTATCGAAGATAAGTACAAATGTTTATGTACCGATCCGTGACATTCTACTAAACCTGCTTTTGACACGTAAAACCTATTTACCTAGGGCTCTGATACCAACTTGTGATTGACCGAATTTCCCTCTGTAGGATGTCGTGATGGAACCTAGTCTCTAAGAGTAAGTAAGCCTAACATTCAGGTAGAATTTAACTGATAAAATGATAAAAACTTTCAAATAACTCAACAACTAACATAAAAGAACACCGCAACTCCACAGAACAAGAGTATACTAAACATCCCTATACAATATTATCTATAAAAAAGGAAAATGAAATAGAACTGGATAGAGGGTGACTCCGAGGCCCGCGGACGCCGGCTGGTATACCTTGAAGTCTCCATATCTGAACTCTACTCACTGGTGCCTAGGCTGGTAAGGTTACCTAGATCTGCACAAAAGGATGTGCAAAAGCATAGCATGAGTACACCTTAACGGTACCTAGTAAGTGCCACGCCTAACCTCGGTAGAGTAGTGATGAGGTCAGGTCAACACCCTACTGGAATAAATAAGAAAATTGAATAGGTATATGATAGTGTGATAATGATAAACAACAGAAATGAAACAATGAACAAAATATACCAAGAATAGATACACTGAACTAAGGCAATTAAGGCATCACGAAAGTAAACAATGAATAATATGCCAAGGAAACAAGGCAACCAAAACACAAGTGATATAATTGAATGGTATTAGCAAGCATCACTACCGAGGTACTGCCTCACAGTCTCATATCACAAAACAAATCACAATCAATCCTTGTATTACCGCGGGAGTCTTGCATTTAGTTTTAAAAATCAGTTTTGTTTGAAATAGCTTCTCGTGTTTTAGCCCATCTTATCACACCGCGTGGCTTCAAGTAGTTCCCCTACTACCAACAAGTGTATCAAGACCACTTTATCTCACCGCATGCGTTTTGACCCCAATCCTTAAACTACCACATGCGTATCAATATCACAACATATAACTTTCTGGTGGACACCACTATATCCACCAGAATCTCGAGGACTCTTGGCCTCCCTGCCCTGTCTCCTGGCCTTGCAAAACCTCCAATCGCTATGTGATTTCTGACACCTCCTGGTATGGAGTATCAGCCTCCAACTATCAAGCCATGCTGAATCTAATACCATAGTTGATCCCCTTGATAAATCGATGAACACGATCTCTAATTGTGTAAATCAAGACAGGTGCATATCTGGACAACTCACTAAACTTCATAGCATACTCTGATACGAACATAAAACCCTGGCGCAACTGCTCAAACTGCTCGCGCCATGTCTCCCAAAGGCTCCGCGGAACAAAATCTCAATAACATCTCTAAAAATTGAGCCCATATGAGTGAAGCTGCCTCGGTTGGGCTACCCTCCTCCCATGCCCGACNTTTGGCCTCCCTGTCCTATCTCCTAGCCTTGCAAACCCTCCAATCTCCATGTGATTTCTACCACCTGCTGGTATGGAGTATCAGTCTCCAACTATCGAGCCATGCTGAATCTAATACCATAGTTGAGCCCCTTGATAAATCGATGAACACGATCTCTAATTGTGTAAATCAAGACAGGTGCATATCTGGACAACTCACTAAACTTCATAGCATACTCTGATACGAACATAAAACCCTGGCGCAACTGCTCAAACTGCTCGCGCCATGTCTCCCAAAGGCTCCGCGGAACAAAATCTCAATAACATCTCTAAAAATTGAGCCCATATGAGTGAAGCTGCCTCGGTTGGGCTACCCTCCTCCCATGCCCGACACGACTTGTATGCTAGTCCCGATAGCTGGAAAGAAGTGAAAGAACCCCCACTCGTCTTCACTATACCCATGTTATGAAGAATACAGTGGCACTTTTCCAGAAAGCCTTGTACGTCCTCTGTAGCTAGGACACTGAAAGAAGGAGGTTGGTATTCATTGTACCACTCGAGCTTAAGCTANATCAGAGCATACACTGATACGATCATAGAACCCTATTGCAACTGCTCAAACTGCTTGCGCCATGTATCCCAAAGGCTCCAGGGAACAAAATCTCAATAACATCTCTAAAAATTGAGCCCAAGCGAGTGAAGCTACCTCGGTTGGGCTACCCTCCTCCCAAGTCCGCCACGACTAGTATGCTAGTCCCGGTAGCTGGAAAGAAGTGAAAGAACCCCCGCTCTTCTTCACTATACCCATGTTATGGAGAATATAGTGGCACTTTTCCAGAAAGCCTTGTGCGTCCTCTGTAGCTAGGCCACTGAAAGAAGAAGGATGGTATTCCTTGTACCACTCGAACCTAAGCAACTCCTCCTTAGAAGCTGATGCCCTAATCTCGGCCTGAACTGGGACAACTAGCTGCACTGGTATAACCTGTGGGACCTTCCCAAAATGGAATCACTACTCTGGGGTATGGGCTGCTGGAGTTTGCGCTCCTACCCCAGCCTGAGATGTTTTCATTGCAAGTGGAATCAACCCCACCTGAGCTATATTACCAAATATGCTCAAGAACTGGGCGAGCGTCTCCTGAAGTGCAGGGGTAGAAACAAGCGCCGCAAGGGCCTAACTCCCAATTGGAGCTACTGGTGACTCATCTGTCGTAGCTCGTGCAGCTGCTGTAGCTACACTACATGCTACTCATTGTCCTATCCCAGACCCTGACCCCGGCCCCAGCCCTGGCCTCTCGCGGCTCTATCAGGTGGCGCAGTTATCTGATCGTCGGATTAAGTGGTGCATGTCCTCACCATCTGTGATAGAATAGAAAGACATAGATTTAGAAATCTAAAGTCAACAAATTCGTATGATAAAGGATCAAATAAGTGAAGTTTCCTAATAGTTCCATAGCCTCTCGAAGATAAGTACAAAAGTTTCTGTACCGATCCGTGATATTCTACTAAACATGCTTGTGACACGTAAAACATATGTACCTTGGGCTCTGATACCAACTTGTCAATGACCGAATTTCCCTCTATAGGATGTCGTGATGGCACCTAGTCTGTAACAGTAGGTAAGCCTAACATTCAGGTAGAACTTAACTGAGAAAATGATAAAAACTTTCAAATAACTCAACAACTAACATAAAAGAACTTTGCAACTCAACAGAAAAAAACTCCCAAAATCTGGTGATACCAAGTCCCAAGCTCTACAAGAGTATACTAAACATCCCTATACAATAATATATATAAAAAGGGAAAATGAAATAGAACTAGATAGAGGGTGACTCCGAGGCCCACTGACGCCAGCAGGTATACCTTGAAGTCTCCATATCTGAACTCTACTCACTCGTGCCTAGGCTGGTAAGGTTACCTGGATCTGCACAAAAGGATGTGCAAAAGCATAGCATGAGTACACTATAACGGTACCCAGTAAGTGCCACGACTAACCTCGGTAGAGTAGTGATGAGGTTAGGTCAACACCCTACTGGAATAAATAAGAAAATTAAACTGGTATATGATAGTGTGATAATGATAAACAACAGAAATGAAATAATGAAGAAAATATACCAAGAATAGATACACTGAATTAAGACAATTAAGGCATCACGAAAGTAAACAAGGAATAATATGCCAAGGAAACAAAGCAACCAAAACACAAGTGATATAATTGAATGGTATTAGCAAGCATCACTACCGAGGTACTGCCTCGCGGTCTCATATCACAAAACAAATCACAATCATTCCTTATATCACTGCGGGAGCCTTGCATTTAGTTTTGAAAATCATTTCTTTCGAAATAGCTTCCCGTGTTTTAGCTCTCCTTATCACACCATGTGGCTTCAAGTAGTTCCCCTACTAGCAACAAGCGTATCAAGACCACCTTATCTCACCGCATGCGTTTTGACCCCAATCCTTAAACTACCGCATGTGTATCAATATCACAACATATCACAAATCTCACCTAAAGTGCCCAATATCACAAATTTCCAAAGAAGTAAACGATAATAGTGTTTCCACAATAAATAGCCCATGGCTAAACCACATTATGCACATGACTCTCAACAATAGAAACCGAAAGTGAATAACCCCACAAGAATGGTATTTCAACAATTTATAACTTTTCTTCAATGTGAATTATGGCCTTTATAACTCAATACCAAATTCAGCAATAAGATATTCCAAGAAATAGCAACATCAAGTAAGGGACTCACTAGTTAAATAATGAATGAGGAATAGAGAGGACAATAATTTCAACTAAACATGTAAAGACAATTAGCAAGTAAGAGTTAAGACAAGTATAAACGATGACAAGTAAAGCATGTGAAGATAAACTAAAGATGATGAATATAACATATTATGGCAACTCAACTAAAGGCATGAAAGGAATCTACATAGCTAAAATCGGTCAATTACAACATTTAGCCTGTGTACACACTTGTCACAGCGTACACGACTTCCGCATATCACAATTAACACAAAACCACACCAATCCCATGGGGTAATTCCCCCACAAAAAGTTAGGCAAGTCACTTACCTCAAAACATTCTAACTCAACCCACTAGTAAGCCTTTCCCGTGATTATCCAACTCCGAAAGGCTCGAATCTAGCCAAAACAACTTCATACCTTAAATTCAAACTATAGGAAGCTATTCCGGTAAATAAAGTTGCAATATGTAAAAAGATACACAAAGTCAACTAAAAAGGTCAACCCCGAACTCGCGTCTCGGAACCTGACCAAACGTAAAAAATCCAAACACAGATTCGATAATAAGTCCAACAATACAAGAATTACTCAAAAGGGTAAAAAGGCTCAATTACACGAAACAACCGGTAGGGTCCTTACATTTTTCCCCTCTTAGAACAAACATTCTTCCTCAAACATGCATAGAGACATACATGAAGTGCCATAAAGCTGAGGATAACGACTCTACATGTCATGCTCGGTCTCCCAAGTCACCTTCTCGATCAGTTGAACTCTCCATTGTACTTTCACTTAAGCAATGTTCTTTGAGCTCAACTTCTTTCTATCCCGGATAGCCACCGACTCCTCAACATAAGTTAAATCCTTGTCCGATTAGACTGAGCTGAAATCTAATATATATGATGGATAACCATATTACTTCTGGGACATGGAAACATAGAACACAGGGTGAACTACTGATAAGCTGGGTGGAACTGCAAGTCTGTAAGCCACCTTATCTACTCTCTACTCTCTCAAGGATCTCAAAAGGGCTGATACAGCGAGGGCTCAACTTGCCCTTCTTTCCGAACCTCATAACACTCTTCATGGGTAAAGCTCTGAGTAAAGCCCACTCACCTACCATGAATGCTACATTACGAGCCCTCTTATCAACATAACTCTTCTGCTTGAACCGTACCGTGCGAAGACAATCCTGAATCATCTTCACCCTCTCCAAAGAATCTAAACCAAATTAGTGCCTAACAACCTAGCCTCCCAGGCTCAAACCATCGAATCAGAGAATGCCATTGACTCCCATATAAGTCCTCATAAGGAGCCATCTAGGTGCTCGAGTGATAGCTATTGTTGTAGGCGAACTCTGCGAGCGGTACAACTGATCACATGTACCCCCAAAATCAATAACACATGCACGTAGCATGTCCTCCAAGATCTGAATAGTGCTCTTGGAGCACTCATTCTTTTGGGGATGTAATGTCATGCTCAACTTGATCCGTATGCCTAAATCACACTACACAGCTACCCAGAAGTGAGATGTGAAATGTATGCGTCGATTGGAGATAATAGATGTCATTTGTTACATCTCGCGTTTTCATACGTTAAAGTTTCATCGTAAGTTAATCGATGTAACCTCGCGATAAGTAAGTGCCGTGAAAGATAAAGGGTGAACAAATCAAATAAAAAGATTTTCGTTGAAGGATAAAGGGTGAACAAATCGAATAAAAAGAGTTTCGTTGAAGGTTGTCGGTTTGAGATACATACGGTCCGAGCTATAATACCCGGTATTTATGGACTAGTGCCATACAATGTACCATATGACCATGATAGTATGATGTATAAATTGTATTAAAAATGAGTAGTATTTTAAGTAATTTGAGACAATTCATTATTATGTGTGTAAATGGTTGATTATTTTTTTATGGGAGATTAATTATTAAATAAAGAATCAGTGATTAATAAATTAAGACTTGGATAAGTCCTAAAAGAGGTCCCAACGTGGCAGCCCATCTTTCCCTATTTAGTGACTCTTAAGACACACTTCAAGGTGGAAAAATATTGTGAACTAATGGCTCAGTCACCTTGCCAAAGTGAGGTCCACCCCTATAACAAAAATGCCTCAAAAAATCACTTAAGGAGATGGATTAAGAGATTCAGTAACGGATGGGATATGGATTCTCAACAATTTCATATGAAGCTTATTAGCATGACATTTTCTGGTTCAACATGGATTCAATCAAGAATTCAAGAATTCAAGCTCGTAGCAATGTGACATTGTTTTTTGGAAATTCTAAAGAAGCCTGGTATCTTTCTGAAAACTATCATACGGATTTTTCCCTACTCCGATCTTGCCATCACACATTTTGTCACAATTGTCGTGTGCTAGAAGAGTTGTCCAGAGAACTGGCTCAGGTATGTTAAGGCTAAGCCCTTCCTTCATTTTGGCATGATCTCGTAATTACATGTTTTTGATAACGTGGCATAAAGATAAGTTCATACTCCTGAATTATTATACATTTTCCTAGTCTCATAAATTACAGTATTCTCCTTATCGGGACTTCATATTTAATTGAGTATTGCCTTCTTCCAGTCAAGAGAGTAGAGAGACTACATATACAGTATTACAGTATTTTCATTACCATCGAGCTATAATCAATGGGCACCCTCCTATTGGGCAACATCTGATCAGATGATAAGTTATATACCGAGCCTGTTGTGGCCGAGCGCCTTTGAGCGAGCCCATTTAGCCGAGAAACAGAGCCTAGTATGGCCGCGCGCCAATGAGCGAGCCTGCTACGGCAGAGTAGTTATATATATACCGAGCCTTATAGGGCCGGACAACTATTTTACTTACTATATTGCGAGAGTTGAGTTAGTATCAGCAGGTAAGCATATCTTCATATTATCTTTGACTCCCAGTTACTTTCAGTTATTATATTATCAGTTCAGTTTCAACTTTCAGTTAGTCTATTGCCTTAGATACTCGGTATATTACTTTGTCCTGATGTCCCTTTCTTTGGGGACGCTGCATTTCATGCGTGAAGGTTCAGACTGGCAGGCGGGGAGACCTCCTCAACAGGTATTGCCCGAGTTTAGCTTTATTGGTAAGCTCCCCGTCCTTCGCAATTGCCGCGTATAGGCATTTTGTGTACATCTTCTGTATATATGTATATAGGTAATGAGTAGGTCGGAGCCCTGTTATGATCATGGTACATCCATCAATAGATGCTTGTAGACATAACCTGCCAGTTAGTGCAGTATGTTGGGCTTGTAGGCCTTGTATGCATATTTTGTTGTTTTGTCAGCTGTATTAGTCATGACGGCCTTGCCGGCTTAGCTTTATATTGATGTTTAGTCAATATTGGTTCCCATTCAATTTTATATTTTGCTTCGCAAATTGTCTTGCAATGTGGCCCATGGCTAAAGTACGACATTATATGTTCAGAGTCCCTTAGTCGCAAGTTGGTACGCAAGGATAGGTGAGGCACCGGGTGCCGGTCTTTCCCCCTCCCTGGTTCGGGGCGTGACAAAAGTGGTATTAGAGCAGTTCTATCCTAGGGAGTCTACAAGCCGTGTCTAGTAGGGTCTTGTTTATAGATGTATTGTGCACCATATTATATAAGCAGGGGACTACAGGGTATTTAGGAGTTGGTTTCCCTTCTTTCAAGTCTAAATTGTGCTATAGAACTCAGTTATAGGAAATTTGAGTTAAACTTACGTGTTGGCATTTGCATGCAGAGATGATGGTGACTAGGAAGACTACGACTAGTCAGAGGAGAGATACAATAGTAGGTGAGGGGACTAATAGGGTACCCTTAGTAGATGGGGCTTAATCGGAGGCCTAGGGAGAGACCCCTACCCAACCATTACCGGATCATCCACCACCTGAGGAGATTCCTATGGTGACCACACATCCTGTCCCC
>AWOL01S0014385.1:0-44628 GCA_000715115.1 Nicotiana otophora
TGATCCGTTAACCATCTGAAACTCACCCGAGGCCCTCTGGACCTCAACCAAATATACCAACAAATCCTAAAACATCATACGATCCTAGTCGAACCTCTAAATCACATCAAACAACACTATAACCACTAATTATACCCCAATTCAAGCTTAATTAAACTAAGAATATTTCAACTTCTACATTCGATGCTGGAACCTATCAAATCAAGTCCGATTGACCTCCAATTTTGCACACAAGTCATACATGACATAACGGAGCTGTGAAGATTTTCAGAACTGGATTCCGACCCCGATATCAAAAGGTCAACTCCCCGGTCAAACTTCCAAACTTTAAATTCATATTTTAGCCATTTCAAGCCTACTTTCACTACGGACTTCCAAATAAAATTCCAATCACGCTCCTAAGACCAAAATCAACATACGGAGTTGTTGGAATCATCAAAATTCTATTCCGGGGTTGTTTGCATATAACTAGACATCCGGTCACTATTTGAACTTAAACTTTTAAATTTTTATCAAAATTCCATATCTTGGGCTAGGGACCTCGGAATCTGATTTCGGTCATACGCCTGAGTCCCAAATCATGATACGGACCTAACAGAACTGTCAAAACACTAATCCGAGTCTGTTTGCTCAAAATGTTGACCAAAGTCAACACAATTGAGTTTTTAAAGCTCTAATTCACATTTAATCCATTTTTCACATAAAAACTTTTTCAGAAATCTTTACTGATTGCGCACGCAAGTCGAAGAATGGTAAATAGCATTTTTTGAAGTCTTAGAATACATAATTAATTATAAATTTAAAGATGACATTTTTGGGTCATCACAATAATTTCCCTTAATTTGATAATATGAAATAGAATTTACAGGGTAATTGATAATAATTAAGTGAACTACCATATTGGACATCCAGTAAAAACCCCAAAAACCCGGGGTCACAAGTGCATGAGCATCTACTAATGAGTACAATAAAAATACTACATCTGTCTAGAATACAAGTTAGAAAGGAAAATATAAATAACTCTGATGGAGACTCTGTATGCTGTGGATCGTGACAAGGAAATATAGCTCATCGTAAGGTCCCCGCAATAGCCGCGTCTCTGCACCCAGAGAACCACCAGAAACATACAGATATATGTACAATAAGTGAAACAAGTGTATCATAAGTACGTAAATCAACGCGTAACCAGTAGTATCTAGCCTAACCATAGAGAACTAGTGACGAGGGGTCGATATCGACACTTACTAGTGGTCCAATAGATCAAATGTCGTAGGAAGTAAACAGATGTGAGGCAGAGTAAACAAACAAAATACAAAAGTATAAATACGGGGTACAACCCTCCTCTCAACAATAAACTCAAGCTTTCAATTAGCAGTTGCCTCCTCAACCGGAGTATATATATAATGGACCTCACCAGATAGGTCATCATAATTCAAATCAGGAAAACTCACAGAAACACTGGCTTCTTGTCCAATATTATGCACGATTCCATAAGAGTATTTATAGAGATGTTGAGGCGTACGACCCATTCCCATCATAATGTGTACACTGCCGAGGGTCGAACGGCATGAACCATAGATACGTCTATTATACTGCCGAGGCGAACGACCCGATCCTATCATAATGTGCGCATTGTCGAGGGTCAAACGACACGAACAATAGATGTATCTATTATACTGCTGAGGCGAATGACCCGATCCCATTAGAATATAAGCTTTAAAGGGCCCTTAACCCCACTCACGAATAAACGTGTGAGTTATGAACTTTAAAGAAGCTTTTCAATGAAAACGCACAATGCGGGAGAAATTCGTAAGTGAAGCACAATTATTTCGCGGCTAAATCAAATAGAGCATCAAACCTCTACAATAGCAGGTCTATCACTCTACACAAATCTAGTCTCAAGTCGTAATGTAAAATAAAGGAATTTATTAGGCAAGGAACAACTCAAATAGTATAGTTAGAGCATGGAGGGAACTTAAGTCTACCCTGACATAACATGAATCTATCTACGTACGGACTCTCGTCCCCTCATGTGTACATAGCCCCCGCATCAAGTAACACATCAAATACATGACCTAGGTGTAGTTCCCCCCTCACAGGGTTAGACAGGAGACTTACCTCGCTCCGAAGTTCCATAATCGGCTCCAACGCCACTCTAACACCTCACACTGACGCCCGTCGCTCCAAAACTAGTCAAATATATTATGTATTCCCAATTTCATGTCCAATTTCGTGGTCAAAATTCAAAAATACCAAATTCTAGATTTTCTACCAAAATCCCAAATTTCTACTAATTTCCATGTTTAAATCCATATATAAACCCTGTATTTAACTTGCAATAGGTGGGAATCACTCACCTTGTGTTACTCGATGAAAATCCCCTCAAAATGGCTCCCCGAATTCGGCCAACCCAAGTGAAAAATGAAAGAAGAAGAAGAGCCAAATCTCGTTCTTAAATCAACACTGCTTAGCAACCTTTTCGCATATATGGTCAATTAGCTGCTTCTGCGGATCCGCACCTCCGTGAAAGTCCATCGCAGGTGCGGCTCCAGCTCAAGCCTGCATCCCTCGCTTCTGTGCCCCAAGTAGCGCATCTGCGCTTCCGCTTCTGCGGACCACAATCGCTTCTGAGCTCACGCACCTGCGTGACCTTGCCTGTTTCTGCGACCACCTCTCCGCATCTGCAACTTAGCAGGCGCGGAATTTTCCTCGCACCTGCGCCGCCAGGTCCCTTCCACCAAAATCGCACGTGTGATGGACCCTTCACTACTTCGTGACTACACCTGCGGCCACTTCCCATGCAGGTGCGATTGCACCAGTTTCAGGTGCTTCGACTCTTCTTCCAAGTCCCAACTCGATCCGTTGATCATACGGAATTCACCCGAGGCCCTCGGGACATCCCAAAACTGTACAAACTTAGTCGAGGCCTCAAATCACGCCAAACAACATCAAAATTATTAATCGGGCCTCGAATCAAACTTATAGATTTTTAAATTTCCAAATTCTATATCTAGTGCCAAAACAAATCAAATCAATCTGGAATGACTTCAAATTTCGCACACGAGTCATAAATGATATAACGAAGCTATTCCAAGGCTCGGAACCCCAAACAAACATCGATAACATAAAAATCCACTTCAACCCAAACTTATGAAATTCATCCAAAATGCCAGCTTTCCATAATAGGCGTCGAAATGCTCCCTGGTGGTCCGATACTCAACCCGAACATATGCCCAAGTTCAAAATCATCATACGAACCTATTGGAACCTTCAAATCACGATTCTGATGTCGTTTACTCAAAATTCAAACCTTAGTCAACTCTTCCAACTTAAAGCTTTCGAAATTAGAATTTTCTTTCCAAATAAACTCTGAACTTCCCGAAATTCAATTCCGACCACGCGTACAAGTCATAATACCTGAACTGAAGCTACTCAAGGCCTCAAACCATCGAGCGACGCGCTGGAGGTCAAAACAACCGGTCGGGTCGTTGCATTCTCCCCCACTTAAACATGCGTTCATCCTCGAACGTGCTAATGACTGTTCCAGAGTTGTCAAAATCACTATTTAACATCTCATGCACCTACCCGTGACACCACAACCTAGTTGAGCACATTGGTTAGAGCCAGCCTGAAGATCCTCCCTATAACGTTAGCTAACAAGCTTTATAACCAATTTCTAACATCCAAAATTTCCACGAGACCTGATTCTAACATACGAACACTGCATCAATTACCAGACACTATACCCAACCTGGCCATGCTCCTCCGCTTAAATCACATCGTGCACCACATAACTCACTTGACCAAATAACATCCTCCGACCATAATAGCTGCAATTTCACGACCCCGGTGCCCGAAATACACCTCATAACACATATAAGCCCTGTTCCAACTCTCACAACACTGTCACGATGGAAGAGAGGTGTAGAAACTCATACCTACCTGCCGAATCAACAAATCATGAAGTCTCTCCTCCTGACAAGAACCATCACCTCCTTCTAAACTGAATAACGATGTTTTCTGCTTAATATACCTTACATAACTCCGATCTACTTATCTCAGGTCCAATAAATCTCGTCTCACTCAGTACAAGCTGCTCAGGCAATAAGCCACCTCAAACACTGACCGAGATCCCATATGACGCCATCAATGCACCAACATGCTACAACTTGAATATGACACATAAGGAAGAATGAACTCTGGGAAAAGAACTAACCGGCCCGTGTAATGAATAAAATGATCGAACAGATGCTATGAACCCTCCTCAAGAAACGAGAAACAAAATACACAAGAATGGATATAGGGAACCGTATTTATCATCTCATTGTTGCGGTGTGCAACCCAATCTATACATGATACCATTGCGGCGTGCAACCCGGTCCAAACAACATATCCACGACGGCATTCCACCCGATCCACATATAACAATAAATAAGGAAATACTCATCAAGACATAATGCCTATACCTATGAAATACCTGAATATCGGCCACAAGCATGCCAAGTGCATAATACAACCCAGGGGAGACGGATAGCGCCATACGCTACAAAACCCAAGCACGACTAAGGTGCGATAAATGACCCGCATCTTGAGAGCCATTATGCTCCTTTAACATCACAAGCTACACGGGACCACAACACATGTGCGAATAATCAAGACGTCTCACAAACCACATCGCACAATAGAGTATTACACAGAATAGCTGACGATGGGAATAACGTATAATGATCGGCGACTCCTCTGTAAGCAATGCTATAACGAATGAACACATACGACCTGACGTAGAGCACACATTTACATTAGACCCGCCAACGGACCTCAAACCGATCTTGATCATACCATACTGGGCCAATAGCCTTTCAAGGATCCACAATAGCCCTATTCATGACACACACAAGTAGCGGTCCAATCCGAAACAAATTTCCACAGTCTACAACCAAATGAATAGAGCGTCTTTCAGGCATAAACCCTCATATTAGCGATAGTACAAAAATCTCCATAATTGGTTTCAATCCTTAACAATCCAGTGACTAACATGTCACGGTTATACAATCTTCACATGGGTTATACTCCCACGACCTTTCGCACCAGGTAGCAAAATCTACACATCCACACCTCCAACCATGCAAATTCTTTAATGAAAATCAAGAATCCGCAAATCGATACACAATGCCTCTCCCACATCTGAACATCTGAATTCTTCCCTACTCATCTGAGCTCGTGACATTCTTATCATCACCGAGCTGCAACCTTGATTCTCAACTTCCAATTCCCATGCCGCTCACTGCAACTATCATGCCTCTACACGAGACTACATGAATTCATCATAACCCCTGAACTACTAGTAGAGTAAACACTTCATCGGCTAGATTCCTTTCACTTAACTCACTTTAGAAGAACCATTGCAACATGCAACTGAATTTCCAAACCGCAAAAATGCAAACCTCAAGTCGTGGTCTAAATTGCCATAACTCTTCTGGAATCCATTTACACAACAAGGCCATCTGAAGCAAATACCTCCCAAATTCTTGAAATTATGATGGTTGTCAAGCCCGCACATACAGCCACCAACCACATGTATAAGTTCATACGCCGAAGGAATTGGTCATTACCATAATCACGTTGATTCAACCATTACTAACCGAACCAACTTCTTCTAATTTACTCTTGACTTGCCTTAGAAATAATAATAGCTCCATTCAAAATATAACGAATTCAATCCGCACTCATCCCGAGTGACCCAATCCACGATACCACCTCATCTCAATACCCATGAACCATTTCATACCCTTCTCATGCGCACAATAACATTTCCAACTGGTACACCCATTCTGAAAGATCTTCTATGAATTTGAAGTTGTTTTCTCCCATTTCTCCAATACTGCACCGCATACCCGATGCTAACATATAACGCTCCAAGCCCCTTTCATAATCCACTCTAAAACTCGATCCTTATCCATACAACGGACTCAAAATCCTTAGGCACTGCACTTTAATTCTTGAACCCACTAAAACCATTGTTGAGAGTCACCCACTCTTACTTGGTCCCGAATATAACGAAACTCCAACGCTCTTCTAGTACATGAACACTCCTAAAGAAGAAACCAGATGAATTATTTTTCTTGTAATCACATCAACAAGAAGCATAAACTTTGAGTCTTCCCAAAACTTGCACCTCAATCGATAAGGCAAATTATAGCACACATTCATCAAGTCCTTTGCTCGAACTACCCCTGATGTTTTCTTTTCTTAGTCATAAATAATCTACCAATGCATCGATGACCAAAAACTGCACAAGAAAATAACCACGTGATGCAATCGTAGACGGTGGGCTCCCCCACTTAGCCTTAAGCAACAATTACATAAATCCAGAGCCCACAAGGATTCCCCCTTCCCAATTTACCATGATCTTACACCGTTAACCCGCCAAATTTCTCAAAATCCCTTGTTTAACTTTTCATGAACATTCCGAATTATTAGCCACAATCGCATATTCGACCTTCTGTTGAGTAGTAAGTAGAACTCTTCGTAGAAAATTCATCAAAATCATGCAACCGTTAACCTGCTCACAGGAGACAACTCACCTATGAAAGTTTGTACCGATATCTTCCAACAACGCTGCAATGGGAATAACTATCACGAAAATCAGTAAACCCTCCTAAGCCCACACTCGTCCACCAGTTGTTCATTCACCATTGGCATCAGCTGAAAGTCCAACAATACATTCCAAACTCGAAGTCACGTCGTATCCCATAACGATAATCAAGATCTTACACCCTAAACACTCCAAGCAAACTTCTTTCCGTCATATTCAACCTTCCTCATCACAGCGACCACCATTCAAAATAACATTCGTAGACCTAATCACCTTCCATCACGGTTCCAAAATCACCCAAAACCTTCTCAAGGCACGTGGTTATCCTACCACAGAATCTATACGCTACTCTTCCACTCCCAATTCGGTTAACTATCTCTTTTAAGCAACTTTTTGACCTATGCTCCATACTTGACCTGCTAGCAATTCAACCACCGTGAGACACCTCCCACCATGTCCTTCCTCATCCTTTGTTGCCCAATGTTGTCTCAAATCAAAATCGACCTCCGTAGCACCTGAACTGATAAATTGCTACCAACTCCAAACCTCCTCAAAGATCATCTTTCTCGAGCCATTAGCATTAGAAACATCGGTTCGATTCTGAACCGCTACACACCACCATCTCTAACAACCGCTCCTCAGGAACCATTTCACAACACCATGCCCGAAGGAAAATCAAAAAAGACCATAACATCGGCGAACCTTAATACATTCAAACAAGGACGGCGACTCCACATCACAAATGAAAATTACACCATGTTCGAAAATATCAAGTCTTGTTGCTCCATCAACCAAAACTTAAACATTTATAGTCTGATTGACTTTCTTTCGTTGGAATTAAATGTTGAACCTACGAATCATGCACTGAGAAATCCTCCTTTCAAGTCATTCACTATCTCGACACATAAACAAGCACCCTACCACCACACCAACTGTGCGATAACAACACATGAACATCATAGCAATCTGTGCATAGCCTCCAAACCATAAGAAATGCAAATACTGAGCTGAATGACAGAAGGGAAAAACATCCCGTACCACGTTTGCAGTACCACCACAACTCTTCCACGCCCAATTGACAGCAAGCACTCCACATAGTATAAGAATGAATAGAGAGGACACGAAGGCATAAGCCTCAACGGAATCAAATAGCATAACGAGGAATCAAGAACGGAAGTGTTCCTAATAGCTCTGTAGCCTATTGAAGATAAGTACAGACGTCTCTGTACTGATCTACAAGACTCTAGAAGACTTACGCATGATTCGTGAGACCTAAGTGAATAACGCTCCGATACCAAGCTGTCGCGACCCAAAAATCCACTATAGGTCGTGATGGCGCCTAACGCTGGCGTCAGACAAGCCAACGATGATTGATTAACTTAATTACTCATTTTATTACTTTTGAAATCATAATTTCCCTTAATTAGATACTATGAAATAGAATTTACAGGGTGAAATGATAATAATTACGTGAACTACCATACTGGACATCTAGTGGAAACCTCAGAAATCTGGTGTCACAAGTGCATGAGCATCTACTAAGGAGTACAATAAAAATACTACATCTCTCTGGAATACAAGTTAGAAAGGAAAATATAAATAACTCTGATGGAGACTCTATATGCTGCGATCGTGACAGGGAAATGCAGCTCATCGTAAAGTCCCTACAATAGTCGTGCCTCTACACCCAGAGAACCACCAGAAACATATAGATACCTGCACAATAAGTGTAGCAAGTGTAGCATGAGTACATAAATCAACGCATACCCAGTAAGTATCTAGCCTAACCCCAGAAATATAGTGATAAGGGGTCGACATCGACACTTACTAGTGGTCCAATAAATCAAATACAGTAGTAAGTAAACCGATGTGAGGCAGAGTAAAACGAAATAAACAAGTATAAATACGGGGTAGAACCCTCCTCTCAACAATAAACTCAAGATTTCAATTAGCAGTTGCCTTCTCAACTGGAGTATATATACAATAGACCTCACCAGATAGGTCGTCATAATTCAAATCAGGAAAACTCACAAATACACTGTCTTCTGGTTGAATATTACGCATGATTCCATAATAGTATTTTATAGAAATGCCGAGGCGTACGGCCCGAACCTATCATAATGTGTACACTACCGACGGTCGAATGACACGAACTATAGATACATCTATTATACTTCCGAGGTGAATGGCCCGCTCCCATGAGAGTATGGTACAAAATCCTGCCGAGGCGAACGACCTGATCCTATCATAATGTGCGCACTGCTGTGGAACGGCACGAACCATAGATGTATATTTTATACTAGAGAGGCAAACTGCCCCATCCCATTAGAATAAGAAGCTTTAACGAGTCCTTAACCCCACTCACGAATAAGCGTGTAAGTTTGATAGGTTCCGACATCGAATGTGGAAGTTGAAAATTTTTTAGTTTCATTAAACTTGAATTGGGGTATAATTCGTGGTTTTAGTGTTGTTTGATGTGATTTAGAGGTTCGACTAGGCTCGTATGATATTTTAGGATTTGTTGNAATGCCGAGGCGTACGGCCCGAACCTATCATAATGTGTACACTACCGACGGTCGAATGACACGAACTATAGATACATCTATTATACTTCCGAGGTGAATGGCCCGCTCCCATGAGAGTATGGTACAAAATCCTGCCGAGGCGAACGACCTGATCCTATCATAATGTGCGCACTGCTGTGGAACGGCACGAACCATAGATGTATATTTTATACTAGAGAGGCAAACTGCCCCATCCCATTAGAATAAGAAGCTTTAACGAGTCCTTAACCCCACTCACGAATAAGCGTGTAAGTTATGAACTTTAAGGAAGCTTTTCGATGAAAACACACAACGCGGGAGAAATTCGTAAAGGGTGCACAATTATTCTGCGGCTAAATCATGTAGCGCACCAAACCTCTACAATAGCAAGTCTATCACCCTACACAAATCTAGTTCAAGTCGTAACGTAAAATAAAGGAATTTATTAGGCAAGGAACAACTCAAAAAGTAAAGTTATAGCATGGCGAAAACCTAAGTCTACCCGGACATAACATGAATTCAGCTACGTACGGACTCTCGTCACCTCGTGCGTACATAGCCCCCGTATCAAGTAGCACATATCAAATACATCACCTAGGGATAGTTCCCTCCTCACAGGGTTAGATAGGAGACTTACCTCGCTCCGAAGTTCCATAACCGGCTCCAACGCTACTCTAACACATCAAACCGATGCCCATCGCTCCAAAACTAGTCAAACAATGTGCAAACCAATAAAAATATACTCTAATACTCATAATAAATCAATTCATAGCAATTCCCAAATTTGCTCGAAAAGTCTATAAAATCAACTCTCGGGCACACGTGCCCGGATTCCGAAAGTTTCTGAAGATAAACCTCACCCATAATACTACAAACTCAAATTTATGATTTATTCCCAATTCCATGTCCAATTTTATGGTCAAAAGTCAAAAATACCAAATTTTAGGTTTTCTACAAAAATCACAAATTTCTACTAATTTCCATGTTTAAATCCATATGTAAACCATGTAATTAATTTGCAATAGGCGGGATTTACTTACCTTGTGTTGCTCGATGAAAATTCCCTCAAAATGGCTCCCGAAATTCGGCCAACCCAAGTGAAAAATAAAAACAAAGAACCAAATCCCGTTCTCAAAACAACACTGCCCAGCGACCTTTTCTCATCTGCGGTCAATTAGCCACTTATGCGGCTCCGCACTTGCGCGAAAAGCCATTGCCGGTGTGGCTCCAGCTCAAGCTAGCATCCTTCACTTCTGCGGACCACAAGCGCTTTTGTGCTCACGTACCTGCGTGACCTTGCCCGCTTCTGCGATCACCTCTCCGCATCTGCGACTTAGCAGGTATGGAATTTTCCTGCACCTGTGCCCCCATGTCCCTTCCACCAAAATCGCACCTGTGATGGACCCTTCGCTTCTGCGTGACTACACTTGCGGCCACTTCCCACGCAGGTGCGATTGCACTAGATTCAGGTGCTTCAGCTCTTCTTCCATGGCCCAACTTGATCCGTTGACTATCCAGAATCCACTCGAGGCCCTCGGTACTTTAACCAAATACACCAACACGTCGCAAAATACCATACGAACTTAGCCGAAGCCTCAAATTACACCAAACAATGTCAAAATTATGAATCGCGCCTCGAATCAAACTTATAGATTTTTAAATTTCCAAATTCTATATCTAGTACGGAAACATATCAAATCAATCCGGAATGACTTCAAATTTCCCACACGAGGCATAAATGATATAACGAAACTCTTCCAAGGCTTGGAACCCCAAACAAACATCGATAACATCAAAATCCACTTCAACCTAAACTTATGAAATTCTTCCAAAATGCCAACTTTCCATAATAGGCACCGAAATGCTTCCGGGCCACCCGGTTCTCAACCCGAACATACATACAAGTCTGAAATCGTCATACGAACCTATTGGAACCTTCAAATCCCGATTTTGAGGTCGTTTACTCAAAGGTCACACATTAGTCAATTCTTCCTACTTAAAGCTTGCGAAATTAGAATTTTCCATCCGAATCAACCCTGAACTTCCCGAAATTCAATTCCGACCAGACGTACAAGTCATAAAATATGAAGTGAAGCTACTCAAGGCCTTAAACTGCTGATCGACGCGCTTGAGCTCAAAACGACCGGTCGGATCGTTACGGCAAAATTTTTAATTGATTTAAAATTACTAAATATTAGGACTTATAGATAATAATTGAAATAAGAAATTAATTTAGTAAGTAAATTGTTTGTTAGTTCTAAAGTGCTAAATATTAAGAAAATAATTAAATGATAATTCTATCCAATATAAATCTATTTTAAATTCTTAAATATTATTTAAAGTATTAAATATTACAAACTTATCTAGTTTGTAATTATTTATTTGCAGGAATAAATATAAAATAGTACTATTTCATATTGATAAACGATTGTTCTGCTGTAAAAAATCAATTTCTTTTTTCATCTCTATTTGAGGAAAGAGCAAATCTCTTTTTCTCTCTAAATTCCTTTTAATATTGATAATCAATATGGAAACATATAAATTTATATTAATCGTAGCCAATTTCATGTGAAATTGCAGCTCTTACTTTAGACCCCAACGCGTCACATGGCTCACACTTTAAACAAGGAACGGATCTTCTAAGGTAAAATTTCTAAAGTTTTATGTGGTGCAAATTTCAAACAAAAAAAACTATTTTATAAGGAAAGATTTAATAATTCAGGTTTGTAGTTGATTTTAAAGTCTTAAATAGTTGAAAAATAATTAAATGACTATTTTGTTTAGTGTGATCGCTAAGGGCCTTCGTGCTTTTAATTTATATATATAAATCAAAAGCACGAAACACAATTTAGAGAAAGAGAACTACACTGTTTAATGTTTTTTCTTAATTAGTTTGTGATTAGATTTTCATTGCTGATTCAGAATTATTATTTTCTACGGTTCGAGACTTTCAGTAAATGAATTGACTACTTTCTTAGTTAATTAGTTTATGTTGAGCCATTAAAATTCAATTCCATTTACTTCTGTTCTCAACTTCCCATTTAGTTTGTGTTTACATATTATTCTTAGTGACTTAAATTGTCTTTTTGCTAATTAATATATGTTTTAGTTTAATTACAAGGAAAGTATCGTGATGTTAGTTAAATTTGATTCTATATTAATTCTTGTTTGTGATACTAGTTTAAATTAAAGTTTAAACATATTTATTCAATTATTATTCTAATTTGAATTTTAATTTGATAATCTAATTTAAAATTTGATAAAGAAATTTTACTGTCCAATCTTTCAAATTGCCACAATCAAGTTTATCCTCTCAAATTTTCTCCTCTTGTAGAAGAAATTTTGAAACAATTAGAAGAACAACTTAATTCCTTAAAAGCAAAGGCAAGGAGTAGATTTGATGTTTTTTTAAAAACTGATCCAAAAGAAAGAATATAATTAGGAACTAGTATCATTCAAGTGAACGTGGTGAGATTAGAGGAGGATACCTTCGAAAAGGTCCTTACTAACCCTGAAATCATATGTTTCCTCAAAGAGATTTTTCGGGCCTAAAGTATTGTTTTAATCCTAAATAATTTTAATAATGTATTTTAATTTTTATTAAAAATAAATTATTTTGTTGAGTTCTTTGTACATTTACTTCTTCCCATGTTGAACCCGCTTGCTGAAAATTCTGGGTCCGCCACTATCACTAACCCGACTAACCTCTACCATTAGCTCCTGAGATCCTTGTGCACCACGATGCCAACTCTGTGCTTACCCCTCACAATCTTTAATATACTTATTAGATTATATCATTGTATAAATTTTTATTGATATAAAAATATTTGAATTGAGATAAATCTTAAAAATTTGAATGGAGAGACAAAAATATGTGAATTAATTAAAAATTAAAATATGTTCTTCTCTCTTTCCCTATTTATATTGGTCTCGCATGTCATTATCAATTCATACAAAATAAAATATATATAATAATGAAACAATTACAAGCAACATAATAAAAATATAAAAATTACAATTTTATATTAAAAATAGAATAGAAGAAAATTTTAATTTCGTATTTCATATAATGTAAACGAATATTAAAAATATTGATACATTATTATACAAATAATAAAATAATATATATTTCGGACGAAGTAAAAAATTAAAATTAGTATTAACTATGAAATTATTTCAGTTATAGATTATAAATAAAATACTAAATTTAAGAAATAAAACAAAGTAAGTAAATAATAATCAAAATATTATTGATAAATTTAGACAATTGAAGAATTAAGTAAGCTTGAAAGTGAAGCTAAATGGTAGTTAAGCTTGATATGAAGATAATATATTAAAATTTATCTAAATTATATTAAAAATATAATAGTCAAGCTTGATATGAAACTAAGTGGCATATTGAGAAAAAGCTTGATAAGATGAGATTTATTTAAATTTGAGATGAGAAAGTGATTTTTCAATTATGATTAAAAAAAATACAATAGATAATACCATGTAATTAAAATTTTAATAAAATCAAAATCAAATAAATATTGAACAATGAAAGAATTTCAAGTGACGAATATATAAAATTACTCACGAGAAAAGTAAAAATTTTATTATAAAATTATAGCGATAAATTTTTTTTGAATTTGAGATGATAAAGTATTTGTTTTTTGAATTATGATACGAAACATTCATACAAGTAATAAAACATAACTAAAACCACAATAGATAAAGTCAAAAATAAAAAGATATAGAATAATGAATGAATTGCAAGTCAAAAAGTAATAAATTAATAATCAACTTTCTTAGGAGTAAAAAATTGTAACTATCTGATCGGTCGTTTTGAGGTCTAGCACGTCATTCGGCGATTTGAGTCCATGAGTAGTTTCACTTCAGGTATTATGACTTGTACGCGTGGTCGAAATTTAATTCTGAGAAGTTCGGAATCGATTTGATAAGAAAATTCTAATTTCGGAAACCTTAAGTTGGAGGAATTGTTGGAGGAATTGACTAAAGTATGATTTTCGAGTAAACGACCTCGAAATCGGAATTTGAAGATTCCAACATATTCGTGTGATGATTTTGGACTTGGGCGTATACCCAGAACGGGTTTTGGATGACCTGGGAGCGTTTCGGCGCCTATTATGGAAATTGGCATTTTGGAAGAATTTCATAGATTTGATGTCACGACCCAATTTTCTCTCTGCGTGACGTCGTGACGGCACCTAGTCTCTGCAACTAGGTAAGCCTAATATTTTTGCGGAATAATGAAATAAAAATATAAATTTAACCAACTATTCAAAAATACACAACAAATTCCAAAACCCGGAACATCGTGAATCACAAACTACAGGAGAAAAATCTAGTGTCTCTATACATCAGAGTCTATCAAAAGAAAATACAGAAGATAATGGACATGGGGAAGAGCAGAAGGGGACTCTGAGGTCTGCGGACGCGGCAGATATACCTTGAAGTCTCCAAAGCTGTCCCGGCTCACTGATAGTGCGGCTAATAAAGAGCACCTGGATCTACACACGAAACAAAAAAATATGTGCAGAGAGTAGCATGAGTACACCATAATCGGTATCCAGTAAGTACCAAGCCTGACCTCGGTCGAGTAGTGATGAGGTAAGGTCCGGGCCCTACTGGTAAATATATAATAAAACAAGATATAGTGTAATATCACAGTAAAATAAAGATTGAAATTTAACAAGAATGAAATCATATAAGGTAACAACCCAATACACAGAAACACAACAGGGGATCTCTCGAGAAACCGTCTCGTAGTCCCAAATGTAAATATGCAGTATAAGGGCATCTCCCAGAATACCGTTACGTAGTCCCAAAGTAAATATGCAGTGCAGGGGAATCTCCCGAAATACCGTTCCGTAGTCCCCAAGTAAATATGCAGTACAAGGGGATCTCCCAAAATACCGTTCCGTAATCCCAAAATAAATATGCAGTACAGGGGGATCTCCCGGAATACCGTTCCGTAGTCCCAAAGTAAATATGCAGCTAAACAATAGAATTTAGTAGTTACGGCACAAAATTTTTACAGTTCAACCTAAGTATCAATTAAGGAAAGACAAGTAAATTCACTAAATATGTTGCACGTAGTTCAAGTAAACAGTTAAGGCAAGTAGGCATTCTATTCTAATCCAGCAGGATACTACACATGCTGATGAAACTCAAATAAGAAAGAAATCAGGTTATTACTTAGTAGAGAAAATTGGGTTTTTACACAATTAGCGCGTGTACGTACTTGTCACCTCACGTACACAACGCTCATATATCAAAAACAGTACAAATCATACGGGGAGTTCCCCCACACAAGGTTAGACAAGCCACTTACCTCAAACCAAACTCAATCAATCCGTAAGAATGCCTTTCCCACGAATATCCAGCTCCGAATGACCCAAACCTAGCCAAAAATAATTACATAGCATAAATACAACCATAATAGACTCATCTAATTAATTAATTTAATATTTTAACAAAAATTCTGAAATTTACCCTAAAACGTTGACCTAGGCCCATATCTCGGAATCAGGTAAAAGTCATAAANAATAAAGAGCACCTGGATCTACACACGAAACAAAAAAATATGTGCAGAGAGTAGCATGAGTACACCATAATCGGTATCCAGTAAGTACCAAGCCTGACCTCGGTCGAGTAGTGATGAGGTAAGGTCCGGGCCCTACTGGTAAATATATAATAAAACAAGATATAGTGTAATATCACAGTAAAATAAAGATTGAAATTTAACAAGAATGAAATCATATAAGGTAACAACCCAATACACAGAAACACAACAGGGGATCTCTCGAGAAACCGTCTCGTAGTCCCAAATGTAAATATGCAGTATAAGGGCATCTCCCAGAATACCGTTACGTAGTCCCAAAGTAAATATGCAGTGCAGGGGAATCTCCCGAAATACCGTTCCGTAGTCCCCAAGTAAATATGCAGTACAAGGGGATCTCCCGAAATACCGTTCCGTAGTCCCCAAGTAAATATGCAGTACAAGGGGATCTCCCGAAATACCGTTCCGTAATCCCAAAATAAATATGCAGTACAGGGGGATCTCCCGGAATACCGTTCCGTAGTCCCCAAGTAAATATGCAGTACAAGGGGATCTCCCGAAATACCGTTCCGTAATCCCAAAATAAATATGCAGTACAGGGGGATCTCCCGGAATACCGTTCCGTAGTCCCAAAGTAAATATGCAGCTAAACAATAGAATTTAGTAGTTACGGCACAAAATTTTTACAGTTCAACCTAAGTATCAATTAAGGAAAGACAAGTAAATTCACTAAATATGTTGCACGTAGTTCAAGTAAACAGTTAAGGCAAGTAGGCATTCTATTCTAATCCAGCAGGATACTACACATGCTGATGAAACTCAAATAAGAAAGAAATCAGGTTATTACTTAGTAGAGAAAATTGGGTTTTTACACAATTAGCGCGTGTACGTACTTGTCACCTCACGTACACAACGCTCATATATCAAAAACAGTACAAATCATACGGGGAGTTCCCCCACACAAGGTTAGACAAGCCACTTACCTCAAACCAAACTCAATCAATCCGTAAGAATGCCTTTCCCACGAATATCCAGCTCCGAATGACCCAAACCTAGCCAAAAATAATTACATAGCATAAATACAACCATAATAGACTCATCTAATTAATTAATTTAATATTTTAACAAAAATTCTGAAATTTACCCTAAAACGTTGACCTAGGCCCATATCTCGGAATCAGGTAAAAGTCATAAAATCCGAAAGCCCATTCACTCACGAGTCTAACCATATCAATTTTACTAAAATCCGACACCAAATGGTCCTTCAAATCCACAATTCAAATTTTCCAAATCCCTAGTCTCAAATTTCCAAATTCCATCTTAAATACATATTAACTAGGTGGAAAAATAAATGGGAAAGCCAGATTATTGATCAAAATAAGCACAAGGGACTTACCTCAAGAAATTTCTCGCAAATGCTCTCAAAATTCGCCCTAAACCTAGTTTGCAAAGTCCAAAATGACCGAAATTGCGAAGCCCTTCGGTTTTAACCACTGCCCAGGTATTTTCGCACATGCGGGTGCACTTGTGCGGAAAAGTGCGCATCTACGCAAATCACTTACCTCCTCTGCCTCCACACTGTGCGTGCGCTCCTGCGGAAATCCCTTCCGCTTATGCGGACCTTGCGCACCTGTGATGACCCTAACGCATATGCGGGCATCACAGATGCGGAATTCACCACGCACCTGCAACCCCTGGCACTCCTCCACTTTTTTGCTTTTGCGCTTGCCTCTCCGCACGTGCGATCCCACACCTGCGGTCTCTCCACCACAGGTGCGAAAATACCAGATGCATGAAGACTTCAGTAGCAACACAAATCTAACTTTTGATCCGTTAAGCACTCAAAACTCACCCGAGGCCTTCGGGACCTCAACCAAACATACCAACCAATACTAAAATACCATACGAACTTAGTCGAGCCCTAAAATCACATTAACTAATGCTAAAATCACAAATCATCCTCCGATTCAAACTTAAAGAACTTGAAACTTTCAAATTTGACAACCGATGCCGAAACCAACCAAACCACGTCCGATTGACCACAAATGTTGCATTACGGACCTACTCCAACTTCCGAAATCGGATTCCGACCCCGATATCAAAATTTTTACTACCGGTCCAAATATCTCAAAATTCGACTTTCGCCATTTCAAGTCCAAATAAGCAACGAACCTTCAAAACACAATACGGACACGCTCCTAAGTCCAAAATCACCCAACGGAGCTAACGGAACCAATGAAACTCCATTCTGGAGTCGTCTTCACACAGTTCCAACTACGGTGAAAATCCTAAGACTTAAGCTCCCGTTTTAGAGACTAAGTGTCCCAAAACACTCCAAAAAGCAAAACGAAACCTCCCGGCAAGTCATAATAGTAGAAATAATTATGGAAGAAGCAGTTAAATAGGGGATCGGGGCTATAACTCTCAAAATGACCGGCCGGGTCGTTACATCCTTCCCCTCTAAAAATAATCGTTCATCCACGAATGAGCATAAAGACATACATGAAGTGGTGAAAAGGTGAGGGTAACGGCCGTGCATAACATGCCTGGTCTCCCAAGTCGCCACCTCGACCGACTGTCCCCTCCATTTAACCTTCATAGAAGTAATGTTCTTTGACCTTAGCTTTCTGACCTACCTGCCTAAAATAGCCACTGGCTCCTCAACATAAGATAAATCCTTGTCCAATTGGACTGAGCTGAGGTCCAATACATGGGACAGATCGCCATGATACTTCCAGAGCATAGAAACATGGAATACCGGATGAACTCCTACTAGACTGGGAGGCAAGGCAAGCTCATAAGCAACCTCCCCAACTCACCGCAACACCTCAAATGGACCAATGAACCTTGGGCTCAGCTTGCCTTCTTTCCAAAACTCATAACGCCCTTCATAGGCGAAACCCGAAGCAAGAGTCGCTCTCCAACCATGAATGCCACATCGCGAAGTCTGGACTGAATTACCGAGGTCTATCCTAAATCACCTTAACCTTTTCCAAGGCATCCTGAACCATGTCCATACCCAATAATCTGTCCTCGCCAGGCTCGAACCAACCCACTAGGGACCGACACCGCCTACCATACATAGCCTCATACGGTGCCATCTGAATATCAGACTGATAACTGTTGTTGTAAGAAAACTCTGCAAGTGGCAAGAACTGGTCCCAAGCACCCCCAATATCTATCATACACGCACGGAGCATATCTTCTAATATTTGAATAGTGCGCTCGGACTACCCGTCCGTCTTAGGGTGAAATGTTGTGCTCAACTCGACCCGAGTACCCAACTCATGTTGTACATCTCTCCAGAACCGTGATGTAAACTTTGTACCCCGGTTAGAGATAATAGATACCAGCACGCCATGAAGCCTAACGATCTCACAAATGTAGATTCGAGCTAGCTGCTCGAAAGAATAGGGAATCATCATAGGAATGAAATGAGTCGACTTGGTTAGCCTATCCACAATCACCCAAACTGCATCAAACCTCCATTGAGTCTGTGGGAGTCCAACAACGAAATCCATAGTGATTCACTCCGATTTCCACTGTGGAATCTCTAACTTCTAAAGTAATCCACCTGGTCACTGATGCTCATATTTTACCTGCTAGCAATTCAGACATCGAGCCACATACTCTACTATGTTCTTATTCATTCTCCTCCACCAGTAATGATGTTTCAAGTTCTGATACATCTTTGTGGCACCCGGATGAATAGAGTACCACGAACTGTGAGCTTCCTAGAGAATCAACTCACGCAAACTATCTACATTGGGCACACATAGCCTGCCCTGCATCCTCAATGAACCATTGTCTCCAATAGTGACCTCCTTAGTATCATCGTGCTGGACCGAGTCCTTAAGGACAAGCAGATAGGGGTCATCATACAACGCTCCCTGATACGATCATAAAGAGAAGACCGAGAGACCATACAAGCAAATACTCAATTCGGCTCAGAAATATCTAATCTCACAAACTGGCTGGTTATGTCCTAAACATTCAACGCCATGGGCCTCTCTGCTGGTGGTAGATATGCTAAACTTCCCAAACTCTCTGTCCGGCGACTCAAAGCATCTGCCACCACATTGGCCTTCCTATGGTGGTACAAAATAGTTATGATTATATCATAATCCTTAAGTAGATCCAACCACCTCCTCTAACGCAAATTAAGATCCTTCTTCTTGAATAGATGCTGAAAACTCCGGTGATCGGTGTAAAACTCACAAGGAACACCGTACAAATAATACCGCCAAATCTTCAAGGCATGAACAATAGCTGCTAATTCAAGGTCGTGGACAGGATAGCTCTTTTCATGCACCTTCAACTGTCTGGACGCATAGGAAATCACCCTACCCTCCTGCATCAACACTGCGTCGAGACCAATTCACGATGCATCACAATATACAGTATAAGACCCTGAACCTGTAGGTAATACCAATACTGGAGCTGTAGTTAAAGGTGTCTTGAGCTTCTGAAAGCTCTCCTCACAGTCCTCTGTCCACCTGAACGGAGCACCCTTTTAGGTCAGCCTGGTCATTGGTGCTGCAATAGATGAAAATCCCTCTACAAAGCGACGGTAACACCTCGCCAAACCAAGAAAACTCCGGATCTCTGTAGCTGAGGACGGTCTGGGCAAACTCTGCACTGCTTCAATCTTCTTCGGATCTACCTGGATCCCATCATTCAATACTATATGACCCAAGAATTCCACTGAGTCTAGCGAAAACTCACACTTTGAAAATTTTGGATATAACTTCTTTTCTCTCAAGGTCTGAAGTGTAGTCCTCATGTGTTGCTCATGATCTTCCCGAGTCCTGGAGTACACTAGACTATCGTCAATAAACACAATGAAGAATAAGTCAAGATAAGGCCGAAACACATTTTGCATCAAGTGCATAAAAATTGTTGGGGCATTGGTCATCCCAAAAGACATAACAAGAAACTCATAGTGACCATATCTGGTCCTGAAAGTAGTCTGTGGGATATCTGGCCCCCGAATCTTCAACTGATGATAACCTGAATGCAAGTCAATCTTGTAAAACACTCTGACACCCTGTAATTGATCAAATAAGTCATCAACACGAGGCAATGGATATATGTTCTTCACTGTGACTTTGTTCAACTGGCGATAATCAAAACACATCCGCATAGAACCATCCTTCTTCTTCACAAATAAGATAGGAGCACCCAAAGGTGACACATTGGGTTGAATGAAGCCCTTATCAAGCAACTCATGTCACTGCTCCTTCAAATCCTTCAATTTAGAAAGAGCCATATGATATGGAGGAATAGAGATGGGTTGAGTACCCGACAACAAATCAATGCCAAAATCAATATCTCTGTTGGGTGGAATGCCCGGAAGATCAGCTGGGAACACATCTGGAAAGTCCCTCACTACTGCAACTGACTTAACTGCAGGGGTATCAATACTGACATCTCTAACATAATCTAGATACATGCCATACCCTGTCTCAACCATTCGTTGAGCTTTAAGAAATAAAATAACTTTGCTGGAAGTATACTCTAACATACCTTTCCACTATAATAGCGGTAACCCTGGCATAGCTAGCGTCACGGTTTTAGCTTGACAATCAAGAATAGCATAATGGGGCGACAACCAGTCCATGTCCGAAATAATATCAAAGTCCACCATGATGAGCAGTAATAAATTGGCTCCGATCTCAAAACCCCTAAGAGCAATCAAACACGACCGGTACACGTGATCCACAACAAGAGAATCTCCCACAGGAGTAGACACATAAACAGGGGAACCCAAAGAATCCCGAGATACGCCCAAATACGGGGCAAAATAAGATGACACGTAAGAATATGTAGAGCATGGGTCAAATAATACCGACGTATCTCTATGACAGACCGGAACAATACCTGTAATGATAGAATCAAAAACAATTACCTCTGTACGAGTAGGAAGTGCATTATATTTGGCCTGGCCTCCCCCTCTAGGGCGATCTCTACCTCCTCGACCTCCACCTCAAGCTGGCTGAGCAGGTAGGGTGGCAGTTGGTGCTGTAATCATAGCCTGAGGACCCGGTGGAGCACGTTGTGGCTGAGAAGTCTGTTGAGGTGCACGCCTCCTAATCTTGGGGCAATCCCTCACCACATGGCGAGTGTCATCACACTCAAAACAAGCTTTGGGAGGGTGTGGTTGCTGTGACTAGCTTGGGCCAGGTCTGCTGGACTGGCCACTAGGAATACCCTGTCCAGGAGGTACACTAGATACTGGCGGTGCATAATAAGGCTCCTGGGGCCTAGAAGAAGCTGGAACACCGCTGGCGGCTGGAAGAGCTGAATGAACGAGGCGACTCGCTTAACCCCTACCATGGCGAGCTATTGGGGAACGAGCTCCAGAATAATAACCAGTCTCTTGAGACCTCTTGGCCTCCCTCTCCTCTCTATTCCGGGCAAACATGCCCTTAAATATCCTGGCAGTACTCACAACCTGTTGATAAGAAATATCTATCTCCCACTCCCTGGCCATACTACTGCGTATGCTGGGATGGAGTCCCTCAATAAATCGTCAAACCCTCTCTTGAACTGTGGAAACTAAGGCCGGTGCATATCGGGCTAAATCGCTGAAACAGATTGCATACTCTGACATAGTCATAGCACCCTAGCGCAACTGCTCAAACTCCATGCGCCATGAGTCCCTGAGGCTCTGAGGGACATACTCTCTCAAAAACATGTCCGAGAACTGAGTCCATATAAGTGAAGCTGCCTCAGCCGGACTACTACTCTCATAAGCACGCCAACACTGATAGGTTGCTCCTCTAAGCTGGAATGTAGTAAAAGAAACCCCGCTCGTCTCCACTACCCCCATAGTATGAAGAATATGATGACACTCCTCTAGAAAACCTTGAGCATCATCTGTAGCCAATACGCTGAAGGCACGTGGGTAGAACTTCCTGTACCTCTCAAGTCTGAGTTGTTCTATCTCAGAAGCTACTGCCTTAACCTCAGGCTGAGCTGGAGCTACCGGCTGCATTGGTACAATCTCTAGCACTTAGTCGACCTGAACCCGCTGCTCTGAAGTACCGGCGACGGGAGTCTGTGCTCCTCCCCTGGCCTGAGATGTGGCAGGACCAAGTGGACTCAATCCAACCTGAGTTAAGGTGCTGAACATGCTCCAAAACTAGGCTAAAGTCTCCTAGAGGGCTGGTACAGAAACAGGTACCTCAGGTGTCTGCCCTCCAGCTGGAGCTACTGGGGGCTCGTCTGTACAGCTCGTGCATGTGCTCTGGCTGCACCACGTGGACGTCCTTGGCCTCTACCCCGGCCCCGGCCTCTCGAGGATCTAGCAGAGGGCGCGGGTGTCTGGTCATCAGATCCGCTTGTACATGTCCTCACCATCTGTGAGAGAATAGAATACAGAAGTTTAGAATTTTTGAAGTCAACAATTTTGGCACGACAAGGAATCAAAGTAATGAAATATTCCTAACAGTTCCATAGCCTTCCGAAGATAAGTACAGACGTCTCCATACCGATCCGTGAGACTCTACTAAATCGGTTTGTGACTCATGACACCAATGAACATAGAGCTCTGATACCAACTTGTCACGACCCAATTTTCCCTTCGTGTAATGTCGTGATGACACCTAGTCTCTACAATTAGGTAAGCCTAAATATTTTGCGGAATAATGAAATAAAAATATATATTTAACCAACTATTTAAAAATACACAACAAATCCCAATACCTAGAACATCGTGAATCACAAACTATAGAAGAAACATTTAGTGTCTCTATACATCAGAGTCTATCAAAAAACAAATACAGAAGATAATGGAGATAGGGGAGAGTAGAAGGGGACTCCGAGCTTTGCAGACGCAGCAGATATACCTTGACGTTTACAAAGCTATCCTGGCTCACTGATAGTACGGCTGATGAGGAGCACCTGGATCTGCACACGAAAACAAAAACATGTGCAAAGAGTAGCATGAGTACGCCATAATCGGTACCCAGTAAGTCCCAAGCCTAACCTCGGTCGAGTAGTGACGAGGTCAGGCCCAGGCCATACTGGTAAATATATAATAAAACAAGATAGAGTGGAATACCGAAGTAAAATAAAGACTGGAATTTAACAAGAATGAAATCAAAGAAGGTAAATGCTCAATACATAGAGTGACAACGAGGGATCTCCCGAGATACCGTCTCGTAGTCCCAAACGTAAATATGCAGTAGAAGGGGATCTCCCAGAATACTTTTTTGTAGTCCCAAAGTAAATATGTAGTACAGGGGGATCTCCCGGAATACCGTTCTGTAGTCCTAAAGTAAATATGCATTACAGGGGGATCTCCCGGAATACCGTTCTGTAGTCCCAAAGTAAATATGTAGTACAGGGGGATCTCCCGGAATACCGTTCTGCAGTCCCAAAGTAAATATGCAGCAAAACAATTTGTAATAGTGTTTGGCGTGATTTGAGACCTCGACAAAGTTCATAATGAGTATTGGGACGTGTTGGTATATTTGGTTGAGGTCCCGAGGGCCTCGGGTGGATTTCGGATGGTCAACGGATCAACGTGAAGTTTTGTTATGTTGCTGAAGGGCCTGAGTTATGATGTAATCGCACCAGCAAAAAAAGTGTTCCAGGTGGGACGCCGCGGAAGCGGCAAGGCAAGCGCAGAAGAGGAAGTTGGCAAAAGAGCATTGGGCTGCATAAGCGGGCAAACGTGCAGGTGCGCGCGCGCAGATGCGCTGCATGGGGCGTAGATGCAGGGGATGTTTGGCCGAGATTGAACCGAACCTGTGATAGAATTTTTACAGGTGCGGAGCCGCAAGAGCAGCTGTTGCACCGCATGAAAATCGTGGTTGGGCAGTGTGGTTCTTTAAGAACGGGATTTGGCTTATTTTTCCTCCATTTTTCATTCGGTTGGGGCGATTTTGGAGAGCTTCAAAGAGGGATTTTCATCAACCAATGCAAGGTAAGTAATTCTCAGTTATTGCAAGTTAAATACATGGTTCGTATAAGGACTTAAACATGGAAATTATAAGAAAATTTGGGATTTTGAAGAAAAACCTAGAATTAGTATATTTGGATATTTACCACGAAATTGGACATGGAATTGGAAATAAATTATGTATTTTGGTTCGTAATGCTATGGATAGCGTTTATCTTCGAAAAGTTTCGGAATTCGGGCATGTGGGCCCGAGGGTGAATTTATCGACTTTTCGAGCGAAGTTAGAAATTGTTGTAAATTGAATTGTAATGAGTATTATAGCATATAATTATGGACTCGCACATTCATTGATTAGTTTTGGAGCTATGGGCATTGGTTGGAGTTGTTAGAAAGTCTTTGGAGCCGGTTACGGCGTTTCAGAGCGTGGTAAGTCTCTTGTCTAACCTTGTAAGAGGGAAATTACCCCAAAGGTGACTTAAATTAATAATTGTTGCTAGTTGTGGGGGCTACGTACGCACGCGATGACGAGAGTCCGTACGTAGCTACTAATATTACTACGTCTGGGTAGTTTAGGACTAAAATCATGAATTTCTAGTGATAATTGTATCCTTCATTTAATTAAAGTATTGGAATTATAATGTAAATTACTAGAGAAAATAGTAAAAGACTGAAATTTCACATATTCGAATTCTTGCGGAAATTATTTGACTATTAGTGGAAATTGTACATCCTTATGTGTTAATCTTATAATATCTTCTCATTCCAGAGGTTCATAAGAAAATGACCTCCTTTCTTGTGGAGCGGGCCGAATGCCTCGGCAGTATAAATACATCTATGGATCGCGCCGCACGTCCCTCGGCAGTGTACACGACACTCTGGATCGGGCCAAATGACCTCGGCAGACATCGTGCCTAATAATATTAAATACACGATACCTTGATATTTTATTGCAGCATGTGAAGCTAAGTGATAAATTGGAAATTATTGGAATTGAAAGAATTAATTATTTCTGCTGGTTAAAGAAACTTATGCTTATTCCTATAAATCATGTTGATTTAAATATTGCTATTTTAAAGTTATTGACCCTTAGTGAGTGTCAAAGTCGACCTCTCGTCACAACATCTTCGAGATTAGACTTGATATTCACTGGGTACACGTTATTTACGTACTCATGCTACAGTTGCTGCATATTTTTGTGTAGGTACAAATATGTCTAGCGGCTTTGTGGGCGCAGAGGTATGATTAAATACGGGTACTTGGGTGAGTTGCATTCTATATTACGATCTGCAGCTAGCAGAGTCTCATTCAGAGTATTTATATTTCTCCTGTCCAAATATATATTCCGGACAGATGTTGTATTTTATTTTACATTCCTTGTTGATGCTCATGCACTTGTGACACCGGGTTTTGGGTTGATTATGGGTTCTTCTGTACTGAAATTGTTAAAAATATTATTATTTACTCTGTAAATTTTATCTTTTACTATTTAACTTAAGGAAATATGATTTCAAAAATATTAAAAATGAGAACCAAACCAATATTTATTTTTGGATTACTTGACAGCGGTGTCTGGTGCCATCACGACCTTTAATGGATTTTGGGTCATAACAACATGGTAGCAGAGCACTAGGTTCACTTAGGCCTCACGAGTCATGAGCGAGTCTAGTAGAGTCTTGCGGATCGATACGGAGATGTCTGTACCTATCTTCAAGAGGCTACAGGACTGTTAGGAGCACTTCCCTTCTTGAATCCTCATCATGCGATTCGATTCCTTTGAGGCTTATGCCTTCATTTCCTTCCTATTCAATCTTATGCGACGTGAAGCGCTTGTTATAAATTGGGAATCGAGGAAGTTTAATGGTACTACAGATGTAGTGCAGGATGTTTCTCCCTACGTATTTAATTGGGCTATTGTCGTCGCCTTGCGAAAGGCCGCTCTGTCGTTTTTGCTCAGTATCAGTATTACCTAAGGTTTGAGATTTAACATTGATTGTTATGATGATTCGTGCATTGCTATCGCACAGTGTTCGTGTAATGGAAGGATGCTTGTCTATGCGTCGAGGCAGTGAATGACTTGAAAGGAGGTTTTACTCAACGCATGATTCAGAGATTCATTATTTTATTTCCAGCGGAGTACAGGCAATCGGATTACAAATGTTCAGGTTTGGGTCGATGGGGTAGCGAGACTTGGTATTTTTGAGCGTGGTGGAATTTTCATATGTGATGTGGTGACGTCATCATTGATGGAATGTGTTAAGCTCGCCGGTGTTCTGGTCTTCCTCAATTCACCTTTGGGGCAGGGTATTATGAATGGTGCCAGAAAAATAGTTGTCAGAGGTCGCAGTGTGCTATGGTTCAGAATGGAATCGTTGAACCTAATGTTGATGGCTCAAGGAAGGTGATCTTCAGAGAGGTTTAGAGTTGGCGGCAGTCTGTTGGTTTGGGTGCTACAGAGATGGATTTTTATTTAAGGTAAAAACTAGGAAACGAAGGATGAGGAAGGACATGTGGGAGGTATCGTGTGGTGGTTAAACTTCTAGAAGGCCAAGTGTAAGAAAACAGAAGTCGAGTAGTTGCTTAAAGGAGAGGGTTTGACCAAAGTGGGAGAGTGGCCGGGTAGCATATGGGTTCTGTGGTAGGATAGCTACACATGCTGAGGAAAGTTTAGAGTGATTTGGAACTCATGGTGGACATTGACTAAGTATCTGAACTAAATTTGGAATATTGGCTGCTATACGGAGAAGGATTGGATACGACAAAAAGGAGTTGCTTGATATGAAGAAGGATACAACATGACTTTAGATTGGAATGTATGGTCACACCTTTAGTTGATATCCATGAGGAGTGGACGGACTTGTACAGCTGGTGAATGAGCATAGGCTCAGGATGATTTATTGGGTTCGTGGTAAGTATACTCGGTGCAGCGTTGTTGGAAGGCGTCGGCATGGAATTTCCACAGGTGGGTTATCTACGCTGAGCAGGTTAACGGTTGCGTGGTGTTGATAAAGCTTCTACAAAGAATTCTACTGGCTACCCAGTTAGAGGTCGAACATGTGAATGTGACTCGTGATTCGGAGCGTTCATAAAATGGTTAACAGGAAGATTTCGAGGAACTTGGCGGGTCGATTGCGCGAGTTCATGTCAGTGAGGAAGAAGGAATCTTGGTAGGTTCCAGGGTTATGTAATGGTAGCTTCAAGCTAAGTGAGAGAGCCCCACCGCCTACGATTGGATTGCATGGTTGTCTATATGTAAGTTTTATAGTTATCGGCATATTGGTTGGTTATTACGGCTAAGGAAAGAGAACATCAGTGGTGAATTGAGCAAAGGATTTAAGGAATATGTGCTATAATTGGTCTTATCGATACATGTTCAGGCTTTGGGAATACTGAAGATTTATTCTTCGTGTAGATGGGATGTACAAGAGAGGTAATTCAGCCAGGTGCTTCTTTGAGGGGGAGTTTATGTGCTAGCAGAGCCTTGGAGTTTGATAATAGTCGAGACCAAGTCAGAGTGGATGATTCTCAACAACGGTCTTAGTGGATTCAAAAAAGAAAAACAATTTAAGTGCGGGGCCTAAGGATTCCGAGTTGGTAGTATGGTTAGGTATCGAGCTTTTTGCAGTAGATTATGAAAGGGGCTTGGAGTGTTCTACGTTATCTTCGGGTTGCGGTGTAGCATTGGAGGAATGGAAGAAAATAATTTCGTATTCATAGAGGGATTTTCAAAATGGGTGTACCAGTTGAAGATGTGAATATGCGCACAAGGAGTGTATGAGATGGTTCATGGGTTTTGGAGACAACATGATCTCATGAAATGAGGTCACTCAGGATGAGTGTGAATTTGGGTTCATGATGTATTGAATGGAGCTGTTATTATTCCTAAGGCAAGTCCAGAGTAAATTAGAAGAAGTCGGATCGGTTAGCAATGGTTTAATTGGCATGATGGTGGCAATTATCAGTTCCTTCAGCATATTAAGTTATACATATGGTTGGTGGTGGTACGTGCGAGGCTTGACGGCCACCGTAATTGATTTTATTTGGAGGCATTATGGATTTTTATGTGTAGATGGATCCCGGAAGAGTTACGGTGGTTTAGACCACTACTTGAGGGTTGTATTTTCTGCAGTTATAGGAATTCAATCGCGTGTTGCAATGGTCCTCCTGAAATGAGTTAAGTAAAAGTTTTCTCTGTGACGGAGTGTTTAGTCTATTAGTGGATCAGGAGTCATGATGGAATTCCTGTACTCTTACGTATTTGTATGTTAGGTGCAGTGAGCGTCATGGGAGTTGAGGATCAAGGTTACAGTTCGGTGTCGACAAGAATGTCAAGAGCTCGGATAAGCAGGAAAAGGATTCAGATGGTTAGAGTAAGCTGGCATTGTATTTAGCGTCACCTGAATCGGTGTTATGTGTAAGAGGATTTATGTACTGATCGCGGATTCCTGATTTGCCTTACTGCATTAATATGGCCGGTGGTATGGATGTGCAAACGTGTTACCCTGTGCGGAAGGTCGTGGGAGTGTATCCCATGAGAAGATTGTATAAGTGTGATATGTAGTCACTTGATTGATTAAAGATTTAGAACCAAGTATGGAGATTGTGGTAATATCGCTAATGTGAGAATTTATTCCTGAAGGGCGCTCGGTTCATTTGGTTGTGGACTGTAGAAGTTTGTTTCAGGTTTGACAGATGTTCTTGTGTCATGGTAAAACTGGTTATTGTGGATCCTTGAAAGGTTATTAGCCCAGTACGGTACAATCAGAATCGACTTGAGGTCCGTGGATGGATCTAAATGTGAATGTGGGCTCTATATCAGGCTGGATGTGTTCATTTCAGCATAACGTTGTGTTCGGAGGGGTCTTCGAGCCTTGGATGTTATTTCTATTATCGGCCCTTCTATGTAGTCTCTATTGTGCCATGTGGGTGGTGAGGCGGTTTGATTATTCGCACTCGTATTGAGATCCCGTATAGTTTGCGGTTTTATATGAGTAGGATGGCTCTGGAGATGCAGGTCATTAATTGAACCTTAGTCGTGCTTGCGTTTTGTAGCGTATGGCGCTATCTGATGGTATTGTGCACTTGGCGTGCTTGTGGTTGACATTCGGGTATTTCGTAGGTATAAGCATTTTGGCTTGATGGGTACTTCCCTATTATTGTCATGTGTAGATCGGTGGCATGCCGCCATGGTTATGTTGTTTGGATAAGGTTGCACGTCGCAATGGTATCATGTGTGGATTGGGGTGCACGCCGCAATAGTATGATGTTGAGTACAGTTTCCCATATCTATTCTTGCGTGTCTTATTTCTCATGTTCTGAGGAAGGTTCATAACACCTTTTCGGTTGCTTAAATTTCTACGTGGGTTGAGTAGTTCTTTTCCAGAGTTCGTTTTCCCTTATGTATCACATTCGAGTTTGTGGCTTGTTGGCACATGGTGGCATCATATGAAACTTTTGGTAGTGATTGTGGTGGCTTATTATCGGAACGACTTGTACTGGGTGTGGCGAGATTTGTTTACCTGGGATCAGTGCGATTGGATTTATATGAAGCATATTAAAGAGCAAATATCGTTATTTGGTTCATAATAAGGTAATGGTTCCTATCAGGAGGAGGGGCTAAGTGATTTGTTGACTATGCAGTTAGTTATGAATTTCTATATATCTCCTCCGTCGTGGCAGTATTGCAAGAGTTGGAACAGGACATATATGTGTCATGAGGTATGTTGTGAGCATTAGATTCGTGGGATTTCGGCTATTGTTGTCAGAGGATGTTATTGCGGTCGTGTGAATAATACGGTGCATGGTGCGAATTCAGTGAGAGTACACAATCATGTAGTGGTACATCGTGTAATAATTGAAACGGTGTTCGTATGTTGGAAGCGGGCCTAGTAGAGAATTTTGGATGGTAGAATTTGGCTCTAAGGCTTATTTGCCTAAATAAAATTGAGGATCTTCAGATTGTCTCGAGCTAATGTGCTCAACTGAGTTGTGGTAGCACGGGTAGGTGCACGAGGGGCTAAACAATGATTTCAGCAAACTACGGAATAGTTCTTAGCACGTTCGAGGACGAACGTATGTTTAAGTGGGAGAGAATGTAACGACCCTACCGATCTTTTTGAGCTCTAGCACATCATTCAGCGGTTTGAGGCCATGAGTAGTTTTACTTTAGGTATTATGACTTGTACACGTGGTAGGAATTTAATTTCGGTATGTTCGGAGTCCATTTGGAAAGAAAATTCTAATTTCGGAAGCCTTAAGTTGGAGGAATTGACTAAAGTATGATTTTCGAGTAAAAAACCTCAGAATCAGAATTTGAAGATTCCAACAGGTTTGTATGACGATTTTGGATTTGGGCGTATGCCCGGAGCGAGTTTTGGATGACTCGAGAACATTTCGGCGCCTATTATCGAAGTTGGCATTTTGGAAAAATTTCATAGATTTGAACTGAAGTGCATTTCAATGTTATCAACGTCTGTTTGGGATTCTAAGTCTGGGAATAGCTCCGTATAGTGATTCTGGTATTGAGAGCGTGTCCGAATGTAGATTTGGAGGTCCGTAGGTCATTTTGAGGTCATTTGGCGAAAGTTGAAATTTGAAGGTTTTTGGGAAGTTTGACCGGGAGTGGGCTTTTTGATATCGGGGTCGGATTCTAATTCCAGAAGTTGGAGTAGGTCCAAAATGTCAATTATGACTTGTGTACAAAATTTGAGGTCAATCGGACGTGATTTGATAATTTTCGGCATCGATCGTAGCAGTTTGAAATTTCAAAGTTCATTAAGTATGAATTGGAGGGTGATCCGTAGTTTGAAACTCCATGTTGATCCAAGCGCCTCAGGTGGATTCCGTATGGTCAACGGATCAACGTGGAGTTTTGTTTTGTTGCTGAAGGGTCTGAGTTCTGGTGTAATCGCACCAGCGGAAAAAGGGTCGCAGGTGCGACGCCGCGGAAGCGGCAAGGCAAGCGCAAAAGCGGAAGTTGGCCAAAGAGCCCGGGGCCGAAGAAGCGGGCACAAACGCGTAGGTGCGTGCGCGCAGATGCGCTGCATGGGGCGCAGATGCAGGGGATGTTGGGCCGAGCTTGAACCACACCTGCGATGGAATTCCGCAGGTGCGGAGCTGCAAGAGCGGCTGTTGGACCGCAGAAACGGAAATCGTGGCTGGGCAGTGTAGTCCTTTAAGAACGGGATTTGGCTTATTATTCCTCCATTTTTCATTCGGTTGGGGTGATTTTGGAGAGCTTCAAAGAGGGATTTTCATCAAGCAATACAATGTAAGTGATTCCCACTTATTGCAAGTTAAATAAATTGTTCGAATAAGGATTTAAACATGGAAATTAGTAGAAAATTTGGGATTTTGATGAAAAACCTAGAATTAGTATATTTGGATTTTTTACCACGAAATTGGACATGGAATTGAAAATAAATTATGTATTTTGATTCGTAATGCTATGGGTAGTGTTTATCTTCAAAAAGTTTCGAAATTCGGGCACGTGTGCCCAAGGGCAATGTTTTTATCGACTTTTTGAACGAAGTTAAAAATTATTGTAAATTGAATTGTAATGAGTATTATAGCATATAATTATGGATTGGCACATTCGTTGACTAGTTTTGGAGCTATGGGCATCGGTTGGAGTTGTTGGAAAGGCTTTGGATTCGGTTACTGCGTTTCGGAGCGAGGTAAGTCTCTTGTCTAACCTTGTAAGAGAAAACTTACCCCATAGGTGACTTAAATTAATAATTATTGCTAGTTGTGGGGGCTACGTATGCACGCGATGACGAGAGTCCGTGCGTAGCTACTAATATTGCTATGCCCGGGTAGTTTAGGACTCAAATCATGAATTTCTTATGATAATTATATCCTTTATTTAATTAAAGTATTAGAATTATACTGTAAATTGCTAGAGAAAATAGTAAGAGACTGAAATTTCAAAAATTCGAAATCTTGCGGAAAATATTTGACTGTTAATGGAAATTGTACTTTCTTATGTGTTAATTTTATAATATCTTCTCATTCCGGAGGTTCATAAGAAAATGACCTCCTTTCTTGTGGAGCGGGCCGAACGCCTCTCGGCAGTATAGATGCATCTATGGATCGCGCCGCACGTCCCTCGGTAGTGTAGACGACACTCTGGATCGGGCCGAACGACCTCGGCAGACATCGTGCCTAATAATATTAAATACACGATACCTTGATATTTTATTGCAGCATGTAAAGCTAAGTGATAAATTGGAAATTATTGGAATTGAAAGAATTAATTATTTCTGCTGGTTAAAGAGACTTATGGTTGTTCCTATAAATCATGTTGATTTAAATATTGCTATTTTAAAGTTATTGACCCTTAGTGAGTGTCAAAGTCGACCTCTCGTCACAACCTCTTCGAGATTAGGCTTGATATTTACTGGGTACACGTTATTTACGTACTCATGCTACAGTTGCTGCACATTTTTGTGCAGGTATAAATATGTCTAGCGGCCTTGTGGGTGCAGAAGTGTGATTAAATGCGGGTACTTAGGTGAGTTGCATTCTATATTACGATCCGCAGCTAGCAGAGTCTCATTCAGAGTATTTGTATTTCTCCTGTCCAAATTTGTATTCCGGACAGATGTTGTATTTCATTTTACATTCCTTGTTGATGCTCATGCACTTGTGACATCGGGTTTTGGGGTGATTATAGGTTGTTCTGTACTGAAATTGTTAAAAATATTGTTATTTACTCTGTAAATTTCAGCTTTTACTATTTAATTTAAGGAAATATGATTTCAAAAATATTAAAAATAAGAACCAAACCTATATTTATTTTTGGCTTGCCTAACAGCGGTGTCCGGTGCTATCACGATCTTTAATAGATTTTGGGTCGTGACCGAAATCTTATTATCTATGTTATATTAAAGGAGGTAACGAGCAAGGACGTTAAATCTAAAGGTAATCAAATAAAACTTTCACATGATAGTGCAATCATACTGAACAACGAATAAAACAATAATGATAATCGAGGAACAAAAGGAGAAAAATGGTTAAAAATATAAAATAATAAGATTTATTAGAATTTCAAATCAAAAAACGTTGTTGAATGATAAAAATCATACATATGTAAGATATCACGTAACTTAAATCTTAATAGATAAAGTCAAAACCCAAAAATATTAGGCAATAGAAGAAAACCAAGAAATAAAGCATAATTTTAAAAGCTAGTTGACTTTAATAATTAAATCTTAAGAATCAATATTTTTTAAAAAAAAATCAAAGAAGAAGCAAAACATAATTTCTAGGCAAATAATATGAAAATATAGAGTATTAAAAAATTTGGTAGATTTATAACTAATAAAGAAAAAATTAATTTATATTTTGGACGTATTCAAATGAAGATGTACAATGGAAAAAAAAGTTTCAAAAAGAAGTTTTAGGAATTAACAAAAATATTAAATCAAGTAACAAGCTAATAAAACGTCATAATAGCAAACGAATTAATACAAAATATAGTAGGTTCTGTAATAAAAAAGTAAGGAATTGAAAAGTTATTCGATGAGCATATGAATCTTTTTATAATTCAAAAATATTTCCTATTGGGTATATTTCACTGGATAATAAAAAGAAAATTTAAATTTAATTCAAGCAATATGATATAGAGTCTGTTTGGATTAGTTTTAAGCATAAGTGCTTAAAAATACTTTTTGAGTACTCAAGCTGATTTTTATAAACAAGCAGTTACGTGTTTGCATAAAAGTGTTTAACCTGGAAAAAATAAGCTATTGAAATGTTAGCAAACAAGTGGTATTAAGCACTTTTCTTTGTTAGAATGACTGAAATATCCTTAAAGTTATTAACATTACAATGAAACTTATTACTATTTTAATTATTTTTAATTCTAAATTGATTCAACTATCATTGGTGGTTTCTTCACTAGTGTACAATAGTTTTTGTATATTTTTTATTTCTATATATTCTTTTTCTTTTTTCGCATTTCTATTAAATTTGTTTACCTTTGCATTTTTTTTGTTTTTATTAGCTATCGTAATCCTCCATCAAATTCATGTTTGATATTTAACGATAATGCTAAAGTTAAAATCACCATACTTGTTTCTTGCAAATCTACAACGAATGGACATCTCTATTCAGCCTATTACTATTAAATTAGTGTATTTGTTAGTTTTCATAATGTTGCTCCAAGTCTTATCTTATTGAAGACCTAATAAGAAATTATTAATTTTCTGTACATCAAAGACCTAATGCAAAAATGCTACAGCAAAATGGGAGGAGAGAAGAAGGAAGACACAACAACGAAGAAGAAATAGAAAGCAAGGAGTAAAGTTGGGGCTTTAGTTGTGAAGGGCATTTCTGGAATAATAAAAAATTATTAGGGAAAAGAGGATTGTCACGACCCAAAATCTCACCATAGGCGTCGTGATGACACTTAGTCTCTAAGACTAGGTAAGCCGATTACAATTACATTTCGAGCCATTTATTTTTTAATATAAACTAATACAAGTGTCGAAACCAAAATCGGAAATAAATATAACAACCTTTCAAGACTGGTAATACTGAGTCACAAACTCTAACTGGATATATGAAATGATCTCAAGGATCGAATATACAATACTGTTTGATTAAAAATTAACAGTACAATAAAATAGAAAGACTCCAAGGGACTGCGACGACCAAGCAGCTCTACCATTAATCCTTGCGAGCACACTTTAACTTTGTCCAAGTCCGATATCTACAATACTTGGCTCTCCAAAACAATATACAGAAGTATAGTATAAGTACACCACAGTTGATAAGGTGCAGTCAAGACACTCACTAGTCTAATAACATGTGCAATATAGTATACAAAAATAATAGGAAACAAATAACAATGATGGCAACACTAATTAACTAGTGATATACACAACAGGGAAACAAGAACAACATTAATATTGCTCCACAAATAATAATTACAAGTGCACCCAATTAATCAAGTCCTTCAAATAAAATTCTTTCGCATATATGCTTCTCAAATAATAATCTTTAGGGTATAATACTTTCAATAAATATATTTTGGATATACTCCCTTCAAATAAATATCTTTCAAATATAATTCTTTCAAATAAATTTCTTTCAAATAGAATTCCTTCAAATAAATATCTTCCGAATAAAAGTCACTCTGTGACACCTCATTTCAACTCATAAAATACGGGTCTCGACCCACTTTCATATTTTCACGGCACCTCGTGCCAATTTCTCTATCACAACTGCACGGACTATATCATCTTCATTTAACCACGGTACCTCGTGCTCACATTTCATATCACAACTGCATGGACAATTCACGTGCCAATATCATCATTATTTACTTACGGCACCTCGTGCCCACATTTTATTTCATAATCCGCTTGGCAATAGCCACAGGCTCCCAATTTCAACATAGATCAGACTATTATCAAGTTTGCCAAAATATCAAGAAACATTGCACAAAATATAAAACCTGTAACGACCCGACCGGTCGTTTTGACTATTGCAATCTCGTTCCCCCATTTACTTCTCAAATTATGAATTCAGTTGTTATTTGGCTTGCCGGGGTAATTGGTTTGGGTCCGGTGAGGTTTTGAAATGATTTGGAGCACTTAGTTCCAAGGTTTATAATTTAAGTTGAAACGGTTGACCGGATGTTGACTTATGTGTAACGACTCCGGAGAAATTTTTCTAAGGAAATTAAACTTGGTGGTGCCGAGGTATATCAATTAGTACAAAGATTATAGATGCACCGATGTGTAAAGGAAAATTCTGTCGAAAAATAGTAATTTCTGCGATCACTATGCGGTCGCAGAATCACTCTACGGACCGCATAATGGTCGCAAAGTGGAACAGGAGAAGGGAAAGATTTCAGAAAAATCTGCGGTGCACTATGCGACCGCAGACCTGTTTTGCGGTGCATTATGCGACCGCGGAACAAGTACGCCGACCGCATAATGACCGCAGACCAGGTCAGTAACGCCCAGCTTTGGAGGCCAAATTATACGGCCGGTATGCGGACCGCATACCTATTATGCGATCGCATATGCGACCGCATAACTGTGTCGGAGCTTCCATTCTTTCTAATGTTTGACCCGATCCAACTTCGATTTATAGCCCTTGAAGCTTATATTTGAGCCAAAATTTGATATTTTAGAGAGAGGTGTGAGACTTTTAGAGAGAGAAAGTGAAGACTTAGTCATTTATCCATCAATTCTTGTTCAAGGTTTGAAGATTTCACAAGGATCTTACTAGGGCTTCAAAGAGGTAAGAATTTCTTTCCTCAATTCTTCAATTTCAGATTTGGAATAAAAATGGGTGATTTATAGTATGATTCTTGGGTGTAAGAGTATTATGTATACATACCAATAAGGTTGTGGAAGGATTGTTAAGTTCAAATGGGTAAGGATTGTGTTGAAAATGGTAGAAATCTTCATTGACTTTAATTGAAGATTTGAGGGTCGAGTTGATGTCGGATTTTGGTAAAATTTATATGGTTGGACTCGTGGTTGGATGGGCGTTCATATTCTGTAACTTTTGTCAGGTTCTGAGACGTGGGCCCTACGGGCAATTTTTGAGTTAATTTCGGATTTTATTGGAAAAATTAGTATTTCCTTATGGAATTAATTACAATAATTTGTATTGACTAATTCGAATTAATTGTGGCTAGATACGAGGCTTTCGGAGACTAATTCTCGTGGTAAGGGCATAGCGGAATAAATAATTACACGGGGTGAGGTAAGTAACAATTATAAATCTGGTCCTGAGGGTATGAAACCCCGAATTTTGGTATCATGTGATTATTTTTGGAGGTGGCACACATGCTAGGTGACGGGCGTGTGGGTGTGCACCGAGGAGATTGTGACTTGGTCTGTCCCGAAAAACTGTAAAGTTGAATAATTTATTGTTATATATATGACCTATGTGTGTTGAAGAAATTTGACTATAAATAATATTAGAAATCAAGTTCAGGCTATGTTATAGTACTGTTGAGACCCGTAGAGGTCGCGTACTTGTTGAATTATACTCAGTCATGATTTTTCTTACGTATTATACCTCAGTCTTTCTGAATATTTGTTAATATACTATGATTATCTTTGTTTGGGCTGACCTTGTGATTTTTGAGAGCCCGAGAGGTAAGGATATTATGGTACATGAGTTGTCCGTGCAGGATATTATAGCACGTGAGTTGTCCGTGTAGCACATGAGTTGTCCGTGCAGATTATGGTGCTTGGGCTGTAGGAGCCCCTCCGGAGTCCGTACACACCCCCAGTGAGCGTGGGTACCCATTGAGTGTGAGTGTTGAGGGCTAAGAGCCGAGTGGTTGAGCTGTTGTGATTAGCTGAGTGACTGTTGCCTGAGAGGCTGTACTTGCTTTGCATTTGTTGTTGCACTTGGTTGCTATCTGTTATTGTTGTAAAATCTCTGAAAGAATTTGTATCCGGATTACTTGAAATTGAACTGTATAAATTGATTTGACTTAAACTGCCGGATTTGAAAGTATATCTATTCTTTGCTGGAACTACTGAAAGTGAACTATGACTGGGTAGCTCATCATTATCTTCAGTTCCTTAGTTATTATTGTTACTTGCTGAGTTGGTTGTACTCATACTACACTCTGCACTTCGTGTGCAGATCCAGGTGTTCCTGAACATAGCGGGTGTTGATCATTTCGCTCAGTTGACTTTCAGGAGATTTTGAGGTAGCTGCCTTGTTCCGCAGACCTTGTCTCTCTATCTCTATCTCCTTGTTTACTGTATTTGGTCTTAGACTATTATAGACCGTATTTTGTAGACTTGTACTCATATTAGATGCTCATGTAATTAGTGACACCAGGTTTTGGGAGTGTTGTATCGGAAATTACTAGATTTTTGGTATTGTATTAAACGTTATATTTTTAAATTTAAAGGAAATCGTGGGTTATTGATGTTGTCAGCTTGCCTAGTACTGAGATAGGCGCCATCACGACAGGTTAGGATTTTTGGGTCATGACAAGTTGGTATCAAAGACTAGGTTACATAGGTCTCACTAGTCATGAGCAGGTTTAGTAGAGTCTTGCGGATCGGTACAGAGACGTCTGTACTTATCTTCGAGAGGCTGCAGAAACCATAGGAAAACTTCACTTTCTTGTATTCCATCATGCGAATTTGTTGATTCCGGAAACTAAATTTATGTTATTCTATTCTCTCGCAGATGGTGAGGACACGTACTACCGGATCGGACGGTCAATCACCAGTGCCACCAGTTAGGGCCGTGAGAGGCCGGGGCCGTGGTAGAGGTCGAGGTAGAGGTCGAGGTGTAGCTCGTACCACGGTTGGACCAGCACCTGTAGTACCACCAGTTGCTCCAGCACAGGAGCATATTCCAGATATAGCTGAGCTGACAGGATCAGCTCAGGCACCAGCTGTACCCATTGAGATTCCAGGCCTTCAGGAGACTTTGGCCCACATATTGGCAGTTTGCACTGGTCTGGCTCAGGTGGTTTCATCTGAGGCTGCACCTGCCGCTTCTCAGGCCAGGGGAGGTACTCATACCCCCATTGTCCCTACTCCAGACGAGGTAGTATAGGGACTTCAGATACCGGGGGCATTACCAGTCCAGCCGATTGCAGCTGCTCAGGCCCCGGTAGTTCCTGTTATGGCAGGTGATGAGAAGAGGAGACTTGAGAGATTTGAGAGGCTTCGACCTCCATCTTTTAGCGGTGCTGAGTCAGAGGGTGCCCAGGGTTTTATGGATATGTTTCAATGGATGCTTCAGACAGCGGGTATTCTGGAGGCCAGTAGGGTCTCATTCACTACTTTTCAGTTTTCTGGGGCTGCCTTCAGATGGTGGGAGTCTTACGAGAGGTGTAGGTCGGTCAGTGCAGCACCCCTTACCTGCCAGCAGTTCTCTGGTCTATTCCTGGAGAAGTTCGTACCTCAGTCCCGCAGAGAGGAGCTGCACAAGCAATTTGAGCAGCTTCGTCAGGGTGATATGTCTGTGACGCAGTATGAGATGAGATTTTCAGAATTGGCCCGTCATGCTATCTGGTTGATTCCTACAGACAAGGAAAGGATCAGGTGGTTCATAGATGGCCTCACTTTTCAGCTGCGATTACTCATGACAAGATAGAGAGTATGTGGTGCTACTTTCGATGAGGTTGCTAGCATTGCTCGTCAGATTGAGATGGTTCGCAGCCAGGAGCGGGTTGAAAGGGAAGCTAATAGGACTGGTGGTTCCGGTGATTTCAGCTGTGTTCCTTCAGGGGGTCAGTTTTACCATGGTAGGGGCCGTTCTTATAGACACGCTCAGGCGGGTCATCCAGTTCATCGTGCTGCATCAGCTAGCCACGATTTTTACAGTACTCACTCAGGCCAGTCTTCATTCAGTGCACTACCAGCGCAGAGTTCTCATTAGGCCTCGTCCGCTCAGGCTTCTATAGGTAATTCTTTAGGTTATCAGGAGCAGCAGTTCCGTTAGAAGAGGGGTTGTTTCGAGTGCGGAGAATTGGGTCATTTCGAGAGAGATTGTCCTAGGCTGTTGAGTGGGGTTCCACAGCAGAGTTCTCGACCAACGGCACCAGCACCAGCAGTTACACCACCCGCCCAACTAGCTCGGGGTGGGGGTTAGGTAGCTAGGGGTCTCCCAAGAGGGAGAGGCCGATCAGGTGGCGATCAGACCTGATTCTACGCTTTTCCTGCCAGGCCAGATGCTGTTGTTTCAGATGCAGTTATCACAAGTATTGTTTCAGTGTGTCGCAGGGAGGCTTCTATATTATTTGACCCTGGTTCTACTTATTCATATGTATCATCATATTTTGCTCATTATCTGGATATGCCCTGTGAGTCCTTAGTTTCACATGTTAGTGTATCTACACCGGTAGGTGATATTATTACTGTGGATCGTGTGTATCGGTCGTGTGTGGTAATTATTGGGGAACTGGAGATTAGGGTTGATCTTTTATTACTCGGTATGGTTGATTTCGATGTAATACTGGGTATGGATTAGTTGTCTCCATGTCATGCTATTCTGGACTGTCACGCAAAAATTGTGACGTTGTCCATGCCGGGATTGCCAAAGGTTGAGTGGAGAGGTTCTTTAGATTTTGTTTCTAGCAAGGTAATTTCTTATTTGAAAGCCCAACGTATGGTTGGGAAGGGGTGTTTGTCATACTTGGCTTTTGTGAGAGATGTTGATGTAGATGCTCCTACTATTGATTCAGTACCAGTAGTGAGAGACTTTCCTGATGTATTTCCTACAGACCTGCCGGGTATGCCGCCCGACAGGGATATTGATCTCGGTATTAACTTGGTGCAGGGCACTCAACCCATTTCTATTCCTTCGTATCGTATGGCACCAACTGAGTTAAAAGAATTGAAAGAGCAACTTCAGGAACTCCTTGAAAAGGGTTTATTAGGCCTAGTGTGTCACCTTGGGGTGCGCCGGTTCTGTTTGTGAAAATGAAATACGGTACTATGTGGATGTGCATCAATTATAGGCAGTTGAACAAAGTTACAATCAAAAATAAATATCCCTTGCCACGTATTGATGATTTATTTGACCAGCTTTAGGGAACGAGGGTGTCCTCCAAAATTGATTTGAGGTCTGGGTATCACCAGTTGAAGATCCGGGATTCGAACATTCTGAAGACGCCATTCAGAACTAGTTATGGCCACTATGAATTTCTTGTGATGTCTTTTGGGCTAACCAATGCCCCAGCAACATTTATGCATTTGATGAATAGTGTGTTCCAGCTATATCTTGATTTATTTGTCATGGTATTTATTGATGATATCCTGGTATACTCACGTAGCCATGCGGAGCATGCACAATACTTGGGTATTGTATTGCAGAGGTTGAGAGAGGAGAAACTTTATGCCAAATTCTCTAAGTGTGAGTTCTGGCTTAGTTCGGTGGCATTCTTGGGACATATAGTGTCCAGTGAAGGAATTAAGGTGGATCCGAAGAAAATAGAGGCAGTTCAGTATTGGCCCAGACCATCTTCAGTTACTGAGATTCAGAATTTTCTCGTCTTGGCCGGTTATTATCGTCGTTTCATAGAGGGTTTCTCGTCTAATGCATCACCTATGACTAAATTAACCTAGAAAGGTGTTCTGTTCAGGTGGTCGGATGAATGTGAAGAGAACTTTCAGAAGCTTAAGACAGCTTTGACTACAGCTCTAGTATTGGTGTTGCCTACAGGTTCAGGGTCGTATACTGTATATTGTGATGTGTCACGTATTGGTCTCGGCGCAGTACTTATGCAAGACGGTAGGGTGATTGCCTATGCATCCAGACAGTTAAAGGTATATGAGAAGAATTATCTAGTCCACGATCTTGAGTTAGCAGCTATTGTTCATGCCTTAAAAATCTGGCGGCATTATTTGTACGGTGTCCAGTATGAGGTATATACAGATCATCGGAGTCTACAACATTTGTTTAAACAGAAGGATCTTAATTTGCGGCAGCGAATATGGTTAGTGTTGCTTAAGGATTATGACATTACCATTCTCTACCACCCCGGAAAGGCCAATATAGTGGCTGATGCCTTGAGTCGTAAGGCGGAAAGTTTGGGCAGCTTATCATATTTACCGGTAGCAGAGAGGCTTTAGCATTGGATGTTCAGGCCTTGGCCAACCAGTTTGTTAGATTGGATGTTTCCGAGCCGAATCGAGTTTTGGCTTGTGTGGTTTCTCGGTCTTCTTTATATGAACGCATCAAAGAGCGCCAGGATGATGATCCCCATCTGCTTGTCCTTAAGGACACGGTTCAGCACGGCGATGCCAAGGAAGTCACTATTGCATATGACGGTGTATTACGGATGTAGGGTAGGCTATGTGTGCCTAATGTAGATGGTTTGCGTGAGTTGATTCTACAGGAAGCTCACATTTCGCGGAACTCTATTCATCCAGGCGCCGCGAAGATGTATCAGGATTTGAGACAACACTATTGGTAGAGGCGGATGAAGAAAGATATAGTTGGGTTAGTATCTCGGTCTTTAAATTGTCAACAGGTAAAGTACGAGCATCAGAGACCGGGCGGATTGCTACAGAAACTTGAAATTCCGGAGTGAAAATGGGAGCGTATTACCATGGATTCGTAGTGGGGCTCCCACGGACCATGAGAAAGTTTGATGCTGTTTGGGTGATTGTAGATCGGCTAACCAAATCTGCGCATTTTATTCCAGTTGGTACTAATTATTCTTCGGAGCAGTTGGCTAGGATTTATATTCGCGAGATTGTTCGCCTATACGGCCTGCCGGTGTCTATTATTTCAAATTGGGGTACGCAGATTACCTCACAGTTTTGGAGGGAAGTGCAGTGAGAATTGGGCACACTGGTTCAGTTGAGTACAATATTTCACCCTCAGACAGATAGATAGTCTGAGCGCACTATTCAGATATTGGAGGATATGCTACGCGCTTGTATCATTGATTTTGGGGGTTCTTAGGATCAATTTCTGCCACTCGCGGAGTTTGCTTACATTAATAGCTACCAGTCAAGCATTCAGATAGCTCCGTATGAAGCTTTATATGGGAGACGATGTCGGTCTCCGGTGGGTTGGTTTGAGCCGGGTGAGGTTAGACAATATGGTACTGACTTAGTTCAGGATGCTTTAGAGAAGGTTAAAGTAATTCAGTAACGGCTTCGCACGGCACAGTCTTGACAGAAGAGTTATGCCGACAGAAAGGTTCGTGATGTTGTTCACATGGTTGGGGAGAAGGTTCTGCTCAAGATTTCACCCATGAAGGGTGTGTTGAGGTTCAGGAGGAAGGGAAAGTCGAACCCTCAGTATATTGGGCCTTTTGAAATACTTAAGAAAATTGGAGATGTGGCTTATGAACTTACTTTGCCACCTAGTATATCAAGTGTTCATCTAGTGTTCCATGTATCCATGCCCTGAAAGTATGTCGGGGATCCGTCTCATATTCTGGATTTCAGTATAATGCAACTGGACGGTAATTTGACTTATGATGTGGAGCCGGTAACAATGTTAGACCGTCAGGTTCGAAAACTGAGGTCCAAGAACGTAGCTTCGGTGAAGGTGCAGTGGAGAGGCCAGCCAGTCGGAGAAGCTACTTGGGAGATTGAGCAGGAGATGCGGAGCAAATATCCACATCTTTTTGAGACTCCAGGTATGATTCTAAGCCAGTTCGAGGACGAACGTTTGTTTAATAGGGGGAGAATGTAACGACCCGGCCGGTCGTTTTGACTATTGCGATCTCGTCCCCCCATTTACTGCTCAAATTATGAATTATAGTTGTTATTTGGCTTGCTGGGATAATTGGTTTGGGTTCGGTGAGGTTTTGAAATGATTTAGAGCACTTAGTTCCAAGGTTTAGAATTTAAGTTAAAAAGGTTGACCGAATGTTAACTTATGTGTAACGACCCCAGAGAAATTTTGCTAAGGAAATTAAGGTTTGGTGGTGCCAAGGTAGATCAATTAGTACAAAGATTATAGAAATTTCTCGTGGCGAGCAAGCTCGCTGCAGCTTAGACTTTTTGGGTTGAACAATGCACCGATGTGTAAAGGAAATTTTTGTTGGAAAAAGGTCATTTCTGCGACCACTATGCGGTCGCAGAATCACTATGCAGACCGCATAATGGTTGCAAAGTGGATTAGGAGAGGGGCAAGATTTGAGGAAAATCTGCGGTGCACTATAAGACCGCAGACCTATTTTGCGGTGCATTATGCGACTGCAGAACAAGTACGCAGACCGTATAATGACCGCAAACCGGGTCAGTAATGCCCAGCTTTGGAGGCCAAATTATGCGGCCGGTATGCGGACCGCATACCTGTTATGCGATCGCATATGCGATCGCATAACTACGTCGGAACTTTCATTCTTTCTAATTTGACCCGATTCAACTTCGATTTATAGCCCTTGAAGCTCATTTTTAGCCAGAATCTGATATTTTAGAGAGAGGTGAGAGCATTTTAGAGAGAGAAAGTGAAGACTTAGTCATTTATCTATCAATTCTTGTTCAAGGTTTGAAGATTTAACAAGGATCTTGCTAGGGCTTCAAAGAGGTAAGAATTTCTTTCCTCAATT